>KQ435694.1:231333-244784 GCA_001276565.1 Melipona quadrifasciata | reverse complement strand
AGTTTCGCAGATTTAAAAAAAAAAATAATTTAACAAAAAAAAAAACTAATTGATACGAAATAGAAGCGGCAAAGGAAAAGGTTCCGCGATTTGAAAGAAAGTTTCAACATAGTTATTTATTTATTCCATTTAATACATATTAAAATAGATAGTGCTGTTACACTTGTAAAAAAAAAAACAAGTACATATGATTTTCAAAAATAGCAGGAAGACTATTTTCGGAAGTTACTGGCTTTTCGACTTCTTCGTGGAAGGTACATAATCGTCTTTGGACGGAGTACGGCTGATGAGCAATAAACCCAAAATAACGAAGGATATACCGCACCACCAAGTCAGTGACGTTGACTCATTAAAAATCAAGGAACCCGCGAAAGCCTTTAAGAAAAAAAATAAATTGGATCTAAATATATATTTGCTTCCCTTTGTGTTTTTATTTTGATATATCGATGAAAGGATAAGTACCGAGCAAATGTAACTGGTGGCGGCACTAGTTATTGTACACGGTAAAGAAGATCCGCTGGCATTGAGTGCTTTTACGAAAAATGTGCAACCCACAGTATTGGTTGTTACCATTAATACTAAAAGTACTCCTTTAAGTAGCAATCCGGACTTATTAAAGAATAAAACAATTAACTTTGTACAAAAACGTACAAAGAAAAATTACAAAGAACTACGCTTACAATGGAACTGGCATCAGCACCACCAGCGAATTTACCAAATAGACTTCCGACAGTTGAAAAAAATCCACTGACAACAGCTAAACGAATTTTTCCCTCTTGCTTTCTTTTGTCAGTACATGACGACGAAGAAAGTTGATTTTCTCTCGATGTCGACGAAAATTCACGTTTCATTATTATTGGAAACGAGGTATAATCACAGAGAATAATATAAATCAGATCTATCACTCAATACATTCAATCTAATGTCGGACGCTAGTTAGAACCATAGACGAAGTACAAAATAGACGTAACATTCGATAGATTTTTGTATCACACTTATTAGAGTCATTAGGGGGATTTGTTTATTACTCTTGTCATTCCTTGTCATACCGATTTAGACAGATTCTACACTGCAGCGCTACTAGTACATGGGAATTAAAATTGAAAAATGTAAACAGGATCGGCACATTTGCACTGAAGATTATTTATTGAGTTGAGTCATATATTATATACTATTCTTATTGGACACTATTATCCTTCTCAAAAGTTTACTTCTTTAAATAAATTATATTATGAAATTTAACAAGAAACTATAACAATAACTATTTATTTTAATTTATATATAACAAGATCGTTTGTTTTAGTTGATTCTTAACAACTGAAATTATAATATATTTTATTTTCTTCTTTCTTCATTTGTAATCAACGTCGCCGCTATTAAACTCGTTTTAAAAATACGCGCGCCGCCGCTTTGTCTATACAAATGGCGCCACCAAAGTATTATTATCTGTGGCGGAGCGAGATTAACTACGACGACGTTGATTTAAAATGAAGAATGAAGAAAATAAGAAAGCAGAAAATATTTTGTGTTTTCAGTTATGAGTAAATCGAAGCAAACGATCGTTATAAAATCTTGTTAAACATTAATATTAATAAATAGTTATTGTTATAGTTAAATCTCGTAATACATACTCTAAATATCAGTATATGTTTTAGTTCTAGTTACAACCAATAGATGGAAGTGGTGACATGTTCTTATCTTATTCTTTGATGCACGTACAGGTAGTAGCACCTCCGCAGACAAAGAAGGGAAACAACGTGCGACAAGGAAGATTAGATCACGTGACCAGAAGAGGAGCGTAATAGCGCGTGACAAGAACAGAGATAACTATTAGTTCCGTCGTTTCGCCGCTACGCGACGCTAGCATTTCAATGCCCATGAATCGATTAAATTTTTTTTTGTGAAAAGAAATTAATCAAAGAGATTAATTCGTGAACTTTTGCGCTCACGTTTTCGTAATTAAACTTAGATACGTTGCACTTGATCTATGAAATATACATGCAACGATTTGCAAATTCTAAGTCAGTAGGTCGGATGACTTCATGTTGAAATCAAAACATGTATTAAATTTTGTTGTTGCACGATTGATTTGCTTTTAATATAAATACATTTCAAAGCCAATATCTTCAATAGTTCACGTATGATACAATTTTGGAACGTGATTTATGATAAAATATATTCATTACTAATGAAAATTTTTTATTCTTTGATTTGTATCTTTCTTGCACTTACTTACACAAGAAACAAAAAATGGAGGAAAGAGATTAAACAAGTGTAATCATGATAAAGTCTCGTGAACCAATTGTAAAAGAATTTTATCAAATAATACTCTCGCTGCACGTATTGCACAGATTAAAATCGAACAGATTAAAAATACTAATTATTAAGATAATTTGGTTTTATTATTAAGATATAATTATTATATCTTAATTGTAATTATTAAGATCTTTATTAAGATCTTTATTAATAATAATTATAATTATTAAAATAAGAGACTCCAATGAATTAACGCGATCATATCGAGGAAAGAGTATCGAGATCGCAGTGTTACAAACCACCTATATTTCAATTTTCAAGAAACGTAACTAAAGCGTTAGGTTTTGCAATCTCTCGGTTCGCAAGCATTGCATATATATATTTTCCACGATCCGTGGACGATAAAACGAGAAACGAGCAGGGCGCGCACGCAACGAGGACTGGTCGCATAAAAATAATTTGAAAAAATGCGAAGTTAGCGCGCGGTGAAGGGAACGCGCGAATGATTTTCTACAGGTAGTTTAAAAATGGCGACTGACAGGTACGCGTTGGCCCGCGTGCACGGCGCCGCGACGAGTACGGACGCAACGTGATTGTTCGGGGAGTTCAAAAGAGGCAGGAGGCTCTCGTTCAGTCTCGCAGAAGTTCAATTTCGTACAGTGAGATCGGCTGTATCACCAGTGAAACCGTATGGATTGCGTTGTGGTTTCATCGATCAACACGGTGACTTTCTCTCCTCGCGACACTCGGCTCTGCTTTTCAGCGAGAACTTCTCGGCGAGACGAAAGATTTGTCTGTGTCCCCGCCCCCCGCGCCTGTTCACCGTCTTGTGCCGAACGAACAAGTGGAAAAAGAAAATCGAACGAATGAACGAACGAACGAGCGAACTTCCGCATTCCGCTGGATCGCGAACGAATAAGTGAACGAACGAGCGATCACAGTTGCCGATGTGAGTACTCTCCCGCGATTTGACACCCCCCCCCGTAGCCCTGGAACCTGGATACCTCTTCTTATCTGCGTTCGCTCTCACGAAATGGCAAACACAGATCCGCATTTCCGTCTCCCCCGGAAGCCCGTTTCTGTTTGATATTTTCCTCGTCGTTGGTTTTGTTTTTTTCCCTCCCTCTCCACCTATGTCTCCTTTATCTCTACGTCTATTTTGTCTTTTGCGCAAGAGATATACATACGTGATCTTGACCGTACCCGTCGAGATAAGAGACGAAGAATAAAGAGCGAGGGAATAATGTCCTTGCATATGTTATTTCTATTGAGATCTTTTAATTATGTAATTTATCATAGAAACGTTACATTGCATCGAGCACAGAGTAAGAGCCAGACTCGAAGATTTTATTTTGCGATAATTTGATTACACGTATCTTTGTAATTCCTTTTCTTTTTTTTTTTGTATTGAAATAACAGTTTTAACAAACGTACACATTTACATTTTATTATGTTAATCTTTCAGTCGTGTCACATCGTGCTCAAAAATTTGTCTGAAAAAATCTTATGCGAGATAACTCTTTCAGAATTATTAAGTACAAACGTATTTTTTTAATAGATTTAAAAAAAAAACTGTATTTTATTTCAAGAAAAAAGAAACCACAGAGCGATATTCACTTGATGATTCAAATGAGTATTTTGGAACGTTTGTGTAAATAATGTATGTTTGCTTACCTAAGTACTTGATAAGTGTGACAGAGTTTTGAATAAAAGTATGATATGATTCACGAATACCCAATGAAAATGCAGCAAACTTCATGCAGATTTTGAATCCGAAAGTCCAAAACATGATATTATCAGAATGATGCCTAATATTTGTCGTAAAATTTTAAAATACCTTGGAATGCGTTCATGGCTTTGTAAGTGCGAAGGTAATCTGATTAGCTTCCAAATGCCTTTTTGTCATAGTATTGTTGTCTGTTGATAAGAACAATACAATAGTATTGTTCTGTTTCACTATTTCCATTACAAATACTAATTTGTTATAATATTGAATAATATCTGCAAAACAAAATTTAATTTATTTCTTTTGAGTAGGTAAATACAGCTGTAAAAATTACAAGCATATAGCCATGGAACATTCTGATTTAGTGGCAGAAATGGTGCATATAGAAAGATTAACAACACAAGAGAGATTGCATTTGGCTCGTCACAGAAGACTCCAACAATTAAAAGTATGGCGGCAACGTGAGAAAGAATGGATGCGACATCAAACCAGACATACAAGTAACAAACGTCACATATATTTTAGTGACAGTGTGATGCTATTAGAAGCTGCTGCAAGAAATGACATTGACGAAGGTAAGATGACATAATTTTCACAATATTATTATTTACAATTGCTTTTAACAAAACTAAGTATATGAATCAGCATATTAAGAAATAGCTTATGCTTTAGTGAGGAGACTTTTGAAGAAAGGAGTGAATCCAGATTCAACAAATGAGGATGGACTCACAGCTTTACATCAATGTTGTATAGATGACAATGAAGAAATGATGAAACTGCTAATTGAGTTTGGTGCAAATGTTAATGCAGAAGATAGTGAAAAATGGACACCATTACATGCTGCTGCTACTTGTGGTCATTTGCATTTAGTTAAAAATCTCATTGCTAAAGGTGCCAATTTATTAGCTGTTAATGCTGATGGTAATATGCCTTATGATATTTGTGAAGATGAAAAGACGTTAGATTGTATTGAAGGTAAAAATTCTTAAAATATTTATAATAAAAAATTGCTTGAAAAGATTATAAAGAAATGCACGAAAATAATTTTTTGCCTTTTACATGACTATAGGAGAAATGGCTCGACGAGGTGTTACTCAAGAATTAATAGATGAAACTAGAGCTTCAATAGAAGTTCAGATGTTACGAGATTTACAAAATATAGCTTCTATAGGTGGTGATCTAGAATATAAAGATCATCAGGGTGCTACACCTGTATGTATTGATTTATTAAGTTTATTAATTTTGAAAAATAATATATTATTGATCCTCTTCATTTTTTAATTCTAGCTTCACATTGCAGCTGCAAATGGTTATTTAAGGGTAGTTGAATTTCTTTTAGACCAACATGTTTCGACTGATGTTGAAGACAATGACAAATGGCAACCAGTTCATGCAGCTGCTTGCTGGGGTCATGTATGAACTGAATTACATTATAATTTTGTATTAATTAACTTAAATTTATTTTCTATAATCATTTTATCTTTTTAGTTAGAAGTTCTCGAATTACTAGTACAAAATGGAGCTGATTTAAATGCAAAAAATAAGCACGATGAAACACCAGCTGGTAAAAATATTCCTATTAGTAAAATGTAAAGAATCATTTTTGTATGAAATATTTATTAAATATCAAATTTAATTTTATAGATATCTGCGAAGATCCGGAAATTAGAGAAAGAATAGTAGAACTTAAAACGGAACAAGAAAGTAAACGATTGCGAGAAGCACAGGGAAGACGGGTACGCAGATCTCAAAGTATAAATACACGTACTCAGAGCGTAAGAAGAACTTCAATAAGGGATAAGGTTTTGACTACGAAAAAAGATGCTCAAGAAGAAGCTCGTCTTAGATTACAAGCACAACAAGTAACAAAGAACAATATAATTTTTTTTTCTTTTTGTTAATTGACTTTGGAAAAAATTAAAGTCAAACAACAAAGAAATTATATGTTCCAGACATACGTTAGCGGTTCGACTACGAATGTTCCACAATCAGAAAATGATGCTAACGTACGAGAAAATACAAGCAGCGAGACTGATTCTAGCGCACCACCAACAGCTGTACGTAAAGCCCCTGAGGGGAAGGATAATGAGTCCTTCCTTCACGAGGACGTCGATAAAGAATCAGGTATATTCCAAATCATGTTAAACACGCACTGGTTATGGTTAAGTAGAATCCTCTGGTAAATGGTAGTTTTACGCATAAGATTGTGCAAAAAAAAAAAGAAAGTACGTCACGTGTCATGTCCACTTAAACTGTACGTTTTGGTCGCATAACTCGACCTTGTTAACGTTGTATAGTTATTGTAACTTTATATTTATCATGCGCTTGTTATGTTTAAAACAAAGCATTTCTCAAAGCACTCCTTGGTAAATTTTTCAAAAATAATTCAATAAAATTAATTGATTGGCAGTTGAAAGTTACAATGATCGTTCATTATTATATTAGTATGAAAATTGGTACGGCAATTCTTACTATAAATTGTTTAACAAAAGCATTAAGTATTGATCATTTATCAGCCCTTTCTGTTTTCTGTTACTACTGCGTCGTGCTCCTGAATAATTGCGAGGTCAGTTTTCTATGTCACTTTCTTGTTTCTTTAAACGTACTTTTCAACACAGCGTTGTGTTACTCTTTAATTACATGATTGTTCGAAATTTTCTCTCGTAACAGTTTTTTTTCCTATATATATAATATGTTCTTTTTAAAACATCTTTCTAGTTTAAAAATATTTCTTCAAGTCGAACTTTTTATGGCAAGGGCTAAATTGCATTGGCTTTCTTTTTAGTACGTTTATGCAAATAATATGTTAGCATTTGGCAAAGCTTCTTGATTGTTATATGCGAAAAGACATTGTAATAAGTTTAACAGTTGGAAACCAAGTTCTTGTAATGTTGTTTTTATATTTATTACAAGTTAAAATGTTCTAAGCTTAAACGCACATTTACAGTACACAAATAACTTAATACTCTCTATATATACAAGTAGGATGAAGATATTTAACGTAACAATCCAAAATTATTTCGTGAAAAAAATAATATATTGCAAATGTAGCTTCGTTCGGTGATGTCATTATTAATATTTCATATTTTATGAAACAGACTAACTAGATTTGAATCTATATTATAATGCATCAATAATCAATATTCAAGGAGCACCTTCATGTAATACTTACATATCATAGAAAGTTTGTAAAATGAAACATTGAACATATCGATTTGCTTTAATATATATATATACACATAGGTTTGTGAAAAGTTCTGTCATTTTTTGAATTTATTCACATTGAACAGTAATCAAGATCAGAGAATAATACCATAATTAATGTTATTTACATGTACATGTATGTATTTTTAAAATAAGCTATTATTTATTTGTTTCATTTATTTATTTCTTTTTAATTTCGTCTTGATAACTAAAGCAATTTAATATTTATTATTTTCCACGTACATGTTTTATAATTTGATATTTGCTTAATAACGTGAAAAACCTATATACCAACGATACAAAATAAAATTAAGAAAAAATAGAAATAGAACTTTTTCACACACCTAATATGTTAGTTGTGCTAATGATTAATTGTATTCACTCAATGTTAGTTACGTACTCGCGTGATGTATCTTCCTGTCTTTTTGTTTTATCTAACGCTAAACGATAAAGTTGTTACGAGGTCAGTTGTGTCACGATATTATATTTCATATATTTATATTATCAATAAGATTATCTGTTATAGATTCCACATCAAATCAATCATACTGATAAAATGTAAAATTACTAAATATTACATTTGTTTTAATTTAAAGTAAAAAATTATATAATTAAAAATTTGTTAAAGATTTGTTAAATACATATTTGAATTGTTAATTATTACTGTAAATGTTAATAATGTTGATACGAAATGTTGATATTTAATATTATATAATATACTTGTTGTCTTTTAAAAATAATAAAAATTTATAGTAACGTTGCTATTATATTTTACAAATTTTAGAAATTTTTAATAAATTTTACTACATTTTGTTCGAATCAAAGACAGCAGTTTAGAAAAAATGATTGATTTGAAATACAATTACTTCATCATAATAAAAATATGTTTGGACATTGACACAGCTAAAAATGACATCAATACATATTTCTATGAAAATTCAGTGTTCCAGAGAATTCAACTATCATTCGCTTTGTTTGAACATATTTCTGTACACAAATTCAGTACATACAAATATCAAATTGTAAACTAAATCTTTTATCTTTCATAATACAAAAAAATTTGTATGAGTGCATTCGTATTTGAAAATCTTTCAGAAGGTTTAGTTTACGTTGTAATAAACCGACAGACAAAACTCGTTATCACTTTTTATTGGAGTAAAGAAGAAACTCAGTCACGTTGTCGAAGAACTTTCTCCTTTCTCCTAAAAATTCTAAAAATATGATAATAAATGCGATAGAAAGTAGGAGACAAAGGATAAAGATGTTTTTATGTAGAATATGTTTAGAAGATGTGTTTCTGGAGCTCCGTCGTGCAATGTTTCTAATGCTTACTGCTAAAGCATGTGCCGCTTAGCGCATGGCTGCTAGTTTTCATACTAGTCGAGTTTCTTTTGGAGTGCCATTTCAGTGTATAAAAAAAAAAGGAAAAAAAGGGAATTAGGTGGAGGGTAATACAAGGTGAAATGGAATGAGAGGGATGATGAAAAGCAAAATTTCGCGTGAACCGCAGAGGAGACAGGATGTAGCATTGGATTTACATGTTTGCCTCGGTAGTGACAGGGTCCGACTCACCAATCGGTAATCAACAGCCGATCTACGCATCAGACGGCGACACCAACGGCAAGATCAACATACATGTCTCAGTAGTTTTTGTCAAATCGTTATCGGACTTGAAGAAACAGAGAGCACAGAACCGACATATATCCGCCGGATCGATCGATGCCAATGGAAATGGTATTCCCGCGTCGCCTATCACCAATACCGAGCTCAACGCTAGCAGAGACTTTCAACGATTCACTGGAAACACCAGCGATATTGTCGGTGATAATCATTCTGAAAAGAGTTGCTGCACCGTCATGTAATTACTTCTAGTTACACATGTACTTTCTTTGTCGTCACTTTTTCTTTACAAATCGTTTAATTCCATTTTATTCTCGTTCTCCATATACGTATAATTTTAGTACTTATAAATCTGTGTATCTCTTCCATAGAAGATCGTAGATAATTATACCAGACGAGATTTTCTTATTTAAATACAAATAGTGCAAATTGTTTTTTTTTTTTTTTTTTTTTTTTTTTTTTTTTTTAATATTGTCTTGAACCTTGATTAATTCTGTGAACTATTTGCATACGCTTTTGAAGGGAAATGATGTCTTAAAACATAGATAATGCACTCGTAAATCCGAGATAACGAGATCTTGTAGGTCTCTAATATGATGTATTGTACTTAAGAGAGTATTTAAGTAACTGCGATACAATATTAACTGAATTTATAGTTACGTTTCGAATATGTACAGAATTTTATTTATTACAGCGAAAGAAGTAATGTATATTTTAAATAGTAATTATTCAATTGTATATTGCGCAAAAACCACGTTCTTACGACTACTATGTATGATATCGTATAGAATATTTCTCGTGTTTTTTATAAGAATGTTAATTATAAATAATATTTTTTATATTCATTTAGATATACATATTTTTACGAATACGTTTATTTGTAAATTTTGATGTGTGCCGATATTCTACAATAGTACGATATCCTGTGTTTTTCCTTAAAAATATATCGCAAATTACATGATACCAGATCAACGTTGATTTCATGTCCTATAAATATTCATTGCATATTTCTACATTTCAATAAAATTTTACATTCTGACCTTATTTATAGATTTTATGTTTATATTTGTATAATTTCAATAAATATCTTTAACAACTTCTACACGATGGAAATTGAAGTTTGATTAAACTCATGCTTCGTTCATATTTTTATTATTTCCGTATATAATAAATACATACAAATATATGTAAAGAATAAAATAGATATTTTCCGTTATATAACGTATTTATATTGTATCATTTTAATAAGTTAATTTCACGCGCGATAAAGCGTCAGTTTTCATTTTATGATAAACACGTGGTATCACTTTAGTTAAATTTTCAACGAAAGTACATATATGTAAATATAAAATCTATCACATTTTCATTATATCAGACATTTCTCAAATCAGTATCTTCAACGACACGGAACATTCACAATTTACCAGAGTGAACAAATATTCGATAACAAAGTTGCAATGATTTGAAAACAATTACTAGAAAACAGTTTAAATTTTACTATTGTTCTTTAACAATGATTCTTCTTTCAGAGCACTTGATATCAATAGATATTCCTATCAAAGATGGTGACACCAAATTTAATCCTCTTGCTACGCAGAAGTTTAACCGCGATCAACTATCGTTACTTGGTATGTCATCATTGCTTTGTTTTATTTTATAGTATTCGTTAAAATCACGGTGTTTCTAATCAAATATGTACATTATGTTAAATTCAATGTCTTGACGATTGCGAAATGGTATATGGTCTCGTGCTCGTTTTCATATTTTAAGCAAAACACGATTTGATATTAACGAATGACATCAGATACGTAGTAATGTAAATATGTATCAAATACACAGGAAATAAAAAACGTGATAATAACCTCTTTGCACGATCAATGCCGTGATGATACTGCTCATTCTGGATCGTGGATAACAAAACTACTGAGTGAGCTTAGCAAGCAGGATACAACGATTACATCAGACGGTCCAGCAATTGTTATCTAATTTAACGGACACATGTGGCTTCAATTTTCTGATGCAACTTACGCGATACAACTCGATCGAACTCCCTTTAAATTGACAATTAACATCTGTATCCCATATACAATGAGATTTGACATCGATTAATATCGTATCTCTCGTGAGAGGTTAATATTTTTAGCCACGTTCCTTGAGCCGGTATTTGAAATTAAATGCATTTTATGATTTTACGATTCGATTCAAGAATTCTACTGAACAATGTCATGTACAAATGAAATTTACAGCACAATTTTAAATATTAAAATTGTAACGGGACATTTACCATTAGAAGACGCTTATGCACACGTGCAATTTTTGCTGTCGAATAATAAGTGGAAGATGCAAAAAGAATGCTGAGACAAGAGTTTTGAAATCGAAGATTGGAACATATTAAGATTTAATAGAAGAGCAACTGCAGAAAAATAAAAGGAGTGGTGGTAATTCTGTATAGAAGAGTAGGGAAAAGAAAAAGAGAGGGGGTAACTGAATAAAAAGTAGAGCTGTTGAAGCACGCGGTAGTTGTGTTCTTTCAGTCACCAACGGAACGTCTTCTGTTGAATTTGAAGTGAAATTTTTCTTTTTGTTATATTATTTTTCCGTTTATTTTTTAAATCTTTTCTTCTTTATCATAAAAAAAGGTAAACAATTTTTTTCGTAATATATACTAATAAATATTGAAATAAAATAATCGTTTGAAAAATAAATGAGACAGTAGATGTTCAGCTATTTATCTTTTTTCTGATTAACAATCATTCAACTTTAATTATTTTTTATTATTATTTTATTAATCTTTGAAATCAGTAAAAGTTGTTATCTCACAAATTTAAATTTGTCAAGTTCCCGTAAAAAGATAAATTATGTATCTATCATATATCAGATCATGTATCTAAACTGTCTGAATTACCTCTGTCACTCGCGAGATAAGCCATTATATATTAGTTTATATTTGACTTTTCACTTAGTATATTTTTATATGAAAAAAAAAATTTTTTTAGATAACACTTTTGTAAATAACTGAAAGGACAAATAATTATATTTTTACTGTTAATCTAATATATTTATTTCCTTTTTTATGAAACAACAAGATTTAAAAAAATTCGTTTAATCACGAAAAATACTTAATGGTGGCACTTTCAATTATGTGTTACCGTATTAGTGTGATTGAACTAGATAGACATTCCTTATTCAAGTACATTGAAATCAATGGATGATATTTTAACTATCTTCTAAGATTAATCAATAAAATTACTCTACTTTCATACTTCTGACTGTGATATATTAAAATAATTAGAAAACGTGAAGATATATCTGTTTTTGAGAACATGAAAATACATCTATTTTTAATGAATAAAATTTAATTAAAAAAATTAATTAATACAATTTTTATTGTAAGAAAGGATAATAATATTACATGTTTAACTAATTTAGAAAAACTTTAAAATTTAAAAACATATTACGAAACAGTATATTTCAAAATAATTTTCATTAACGGAAATGATGAAGGCGATCAAGTTATGTAGTTCACCATGTATATTTCTTTGCGCTTTTTTTTGCACACGCAACACATTTGTAATTTTTTTATAACGGGTGTCGTGAAAGGATCATTTCTAAACACAAAAATACGAAATGGTTAAACTAATTTCTTATTGCATACAATATATTCAAATGAAAATCGATATCAAAATATTTGTAATTTTGATTTTATTTATATTTACAAACATTCTTTTCGGTCTAATATCAATATCCATTAAAGACGTAATTTTGAAAATATTCCTGTGTTATGTTTAACATTTTTTAACTCTATCAATGTTGAGAAAATCTAAGAATCAAAAAATCTTATCGCTAGAAAACTATTTCAGCGTAGCCGTTACTTAGCAGGTTTCGCGTTTCTTTATCAAATTAAAACATCATTATGAAATCTCCATTCGTATCTCTTAGGTTATCCTTTATTGCCGTGCATTTAATTTCAAACTTTTTTTTTCTTTTATATTCCTTTGCGTCGTTCGGCACATGTCAATGTTAATAGTCGAATAAGATGCCAGGACAGTTCGAAGAAATCCAAGCAAAACATGCAACATTCGGAATGGGATGCTTCTGGGCTGGCGATTGCCTTTTTGGTGTTCTACCCGGTGTAATCAGGACTTGCGTTGGATACGCCGGTGGACAAAAGGAATCGCCAACTTACAGAGATATGTACGTTCTTGTCTGATTTCATTTGCTAAAAATAACTAAGTATGCTTAAAACGATTTTCTAATTTTGTGTGACAATTTATATAATGCAGTTTTTATAAATTATGCGATAAAAACAATTATATTATAAAAAGATAACACTCACATTTTCATTTGTACAATTCTCTCATTGTACAAATATAAATAGCTTAGATGTTACTTTTTTTTTATAACAAACTTGTTAATCAGACACTTATTTTTGTTTGCAGTGGAGATCATACGGAAGTTGTCAATATCGAATATAATCCGGACGTAATATCGTATGCACAGCTACTCTCTTTGTTTTGGGAAAATCACGAGTATGGTCTCACTACAAAAATCAAAAGACAGGTACAATGATTTTCATTACAGCTATATAGTTTTTAATCTTACTGATTATTAGACAAAAATGATCATGTTTCTATTATTGGTTTCA
>KQ435694.1:105625-129505 GCA_001276565.1 Melipona quadrifasciata | reverse complement strand
TGAAACTCAGGTCCCCGCCGCCCATCGGAAGTTTTAAGCTTCTTCTCGGGCAGCTTCTTGAGTTTCCGCCCAGATATTTGTTTTCTCTCAGCATCCTGTCGTTCCGGCGACCCCTTGTTGACGCCGGACTGTTGCCTTTTGCTCGCCGCGCTTGAAATCCCCATCGGTTTCCCTTTCGTTTTGTTGTTGCCCGGAGTGTCACTTTCGGAGGAAGTTGTACAGGAAGAAATGTCCATCAGTTCGTCTGAGAATTTCCTACGTTCCGGATTCTCGGAGTCGCTGCTGCTGTCCGAGGAGCTGCTACAACTGTTATTGCTACTGTTACTGTCGCTGTTGCTCGAAAGTATCGACTTTCGTTCGCTCGACTTTCTGGGTCTCCTCGAACGGCTCTCCTTCGAGATGATCTCCTCTTTCCTCGAGGGAGACTCTTCCTTTTTCGACACCAACTCCTCCTTTCTGGACAAGACGACCTCGTCTTTTCTGGAAAACGAGGAGGAGGAAGACGAAGAAGAGGACGAAGATGACGAGGAGGACGAAGAGGATGACGACGACGACGACGACGAGGATGTCTCCTCTTTTCGCGAAGCAAGCTCCTCTTTTCTGGAAGAATCGTCCCTTCTGATCTCCTTCCGTTTCCCCGTCTCCGGGGATTCCTTCTTCGATCTTCCGTCGAGCGTTTCCTGTTCGATTTGCTGTATAGTCTTGGTACCCATACCGCTCTTGATGTGCTCCGCGGCCTTCTTCGCAGCTTGCCTCTGCGGCACGTACGCCAGAATCTCCGTCCCGTCCTCCTTGTCGAAATCGTATACATCGTTATTTTTAGTTTCTTTCGACTGTTTGTTCTCCCTTTGCTTTTTACTGGGGCTTTTGTCTTTCGACTGTTTCGACGAGGAACACTTGGGGAGTTCATCGACGGGAGATTTGATTATCTCTGGCATAGATTCCGGCACCGAGTTGTCCTTCTTGCCTTGCTGCGTACGTTGCATGATCTCCGATGCTTTCTTCGCAGCTTGCCTCTGCGGGACGATCAACGCCGAGGGTATGTACTCTTTCTTTTTGCTGCTGCTTTTATTCTGATTCTCTTTGTTTTTCAATCCTGTGTTGTGATACGTCGGCTCGACATGTCTGGAGTCCTTGCTGAAACCTTTCTGCGAATTTTTCGACAGATTCGCCGCGGAGAATTCTTTCACCGCTGCCTTCGTGATTAACACTGCCGAGTGGGACGCATGCTCCTGGGAATCGGAGTCGGTGTCCGAGTAAATAGCAGAAGCAGTGAAATGCTTTGTCGCGCCGCCGCTTAACGTTAACAATTCGTCGCTCTCGCTGCCAGAGGCGCTCCCCAGTTCTTTCTCCATGTGCTCGAGCGTGTGCGATCTGCTGTTCACGAACTTTTCGTTTTCACTGTTCTCCCTGAGCGTCGAGTGCAGCTTGTCGGCCGATTGTACAGTCTTTTTCGTTTTCCTTCGCGACGAAAGCTTGGTCTTCGTCGAAACGTTGCTCTCCTCTTCCGTGCTCGACTCGGTTTTCGATTTCTCCGTTGTTTTCGCCTTCGCCGCGTCCGTTTCGCTGCTACTGACAGACGATAGATCACTGCCATAAAGATTCTTTCTTCGGACGGAGCCGTTAAAGTATAATTTTTTACTAGATGCACCGTTGAAATCTTGCTGTTGCTGTTGTTGTTGCTGCTGCTGCTGGCTCTTCTTCTCTTCGGTAGTCGGAGAGTCTATACCAGCAATTCTGGAGATGATCGTGTCGAAGTCGTGAGTATGATCCTCCGAGTCGGGATGGGAATACAATCGGTCATATATCGAAGGTCCGTGATTTGCTTCCATCACGGCAGCGGCTGCTGTTGGTGGTAGAGGCGGACCAGACATTACCAGAGCCTGTTTGTGGAAAGTCTGTTCCCGTAGTCTGAGAAATGTTCGGCAAAGTTTTTCTCTTCTGCCGACCATGTAACACAAATTCCGCACCCTTTCCAAATCCTGGCGTAATTGCACGAATGTCCTCATCTTTTCGAGATCTGCTGCTTGCCCTTGATTACGCGACCCGCTACCCGAAAGTTCTCCGCAACGCGGTGCCAACAGTGGTTTGTTATGTCCGGCCTAAAAAATATCAAATACATTTCACTCCAATTGATCCAAAAATTGATTTACGAAGAAAGAAACTTGATGCAACGATGACGTTATCTCTATTCTCTGCATATTGTTAATTTAAATATTAGTTTATTTAAAAAATAGAAATTTAACCAGAACGTGGGGTAAAATTAAATTTAAATTTTTGTATTACTGCAAGAAAGAGAATGTAATTATTTCTATAATTATAATCTTAAATGAAGACTCTTAATCAAAAGTTAATAGCATGTAATAACAGGAGATTATTATTAGTGCGATGTTTTTAAGCTTTACTTACCCTTCTCTTGAGTTTCCAATAATTATAGATATAAACAATGCCATCAGGATCTACGTCTAATTGCTGTGAAGCGATATCCTTTAAGCTCACGTGTTTGTCAAATTCTGCTTCGATTTCTTGTAGTCTAATGAAAGAATAGTAGCCATACAACGCAACGATCAATTAAAGGAAGTTAATAAAGGAAAACAGATCGGAAAATGATTAAACATACTTTGCAGCACGTGCTTGATTTTTTTCTTCAGAAGTCATATCTTTTCTCTTGCGTCTCCTAGATTCTGCATCTTCGGAATCTGATCCTGCTTTGTCAGCTCCACTTCCTATACTGCTTCCAGTGCCTTGAACTTTGTCTTTTGTATTTGTTCTACTATGTTTCTGGCAGTAAGACTACAGATAAATTATTTATGTTATTATTGTTTAATTCTAAAAAATGTAATTCTTTTCTTATTATAATTTAATATTTTCTGAATCGATATTTATATTGGTCGACATATAAATATAAAAATATTTCATTTCTTCTATAATGTTTAAAATAATTTGATTTTTATTGAACAATACCCTTAATTTTACTCCATCATCAGCCATTTCATCTTCAATAATTGCCTTCATCTCCAAGCCATATTTGAAGGCACACGTTACATGATAAGCTGTCTTACACGTCTTTATACTGCACTGGATGCAAGCACCGACCCTTTCTCGGCATAATACACATATTAGGGCCCATCGACTTTGCTATGATAAACAAAAAATTTTTATTTTTCATTCAATGAAGTTTGTACTGAATATTTGTACTGTATATATGTATATTTCACATACCGGAATGCTGGATATTTTTGTAATAGGTTCCATTCTTTCGACACAGCCAATGCTGACTTCTGGGATCCATAAAGCACAAGAAACATGAGCCCATTTTTGGCCACTACGTGTACATTTCATAGCACCACCTTTATTAGGACAAAGAACACAATCTGGTCGTTGACTCAGAGAACAAGTTCTGCATAGCCATGAACCATCCGGTATTGAAGTAATTCCATAACATGCTTGATGTACACATATGTTACAACAGTCACAAAATACCATCTCATTTCCTTCCTCAGAATCGGGCTAGCAAAATAAGTTTTAACGTGTTTCAATGCTATTGTTAATGCTATTTTATGAAATTAATTAGAAAACACTTACAGATCTGCAAACATCACAGATCACATTTTCATCATATTCAATACCAAGACCTTCTTCATTTTTTACTATAGTTTGTATTCTTTCCCAACAACGAATTTCCAGTTCTTCTATTACACGTTCCAATTGCGATTCCGTAATAGGCAATTGACCAGCCTAAAATTATAATACAGCAATGTAACAAAATTGTACTATTTTGGACAAATGTACAGTTTTATATTTTTACTGTACAGTATAAGCAGTCATAGCACCTTCATTTTTTAAAGAAATCAAGCAAGAAATTCCAATTCACTTGTGTAACGAAATTTCATACGATGGAAATTACTTAATTTCAAATATACCTGTGCACGTTCACCATTTAATACATCCAACCAAGCTATATCAGTATCATCGAGGTCATAGGCACAAGCTTTTTCTGCTCGCGCTGGTGTTGTGCTTAAATGATGATCTTCAGGGTTAAAATAATCGTCACGAGATATTCTTACGAACTTTTTGGGTCTAAAAAAACATTGTCATAAAAAGAAATTACTAAAAGACTTTGTATTATGTTTATTTATATTATATCACTCGTAATTAATAATATGTACATGTTTAAAATTCAATTAAAAAATGGAAATAAAAATTACGTTTTACGAATTCTTTTCTTAGGAATGAAGTATATAAATTTAGATTTAAATTATTTTTTAAATATTACTATCTTTTTAGAAAAATAAGATCAATAATTTCTCAGAGATTATTATCAAGATCTTATGCAAGATTATGTTTCAATATCTGAAAATAACTTTACTCTTCTAGCATTATTTGCTATAGCATAGAATATATAACATTATTTGCTATAGCATAGAATATATAACATTACTTGCTATATAATTATCATAGTTTAGAATTACTTGTTTTTAAACATATTAAAAAAAAAAGTTACAACTAAACTTACAGTTTAAATTCACTGTGCTGCTTTATGGGTGTTGCTTGTGTGATTGTGACTGTTGGTTCTGGAAGGGAGTCTGGGTTGACAGGTACTTGAACACCTCTCTCCCATTCTTGTTTCCATTGATCAGTAATAACCCAATATTCATTGGGACTTAATGGCTCGCTGTCAGGTAATTTCATTGCACTAATCAAATCCTTACGAAATAATTCTGCAGGAGCCTCAGCAGAGGAGCGGTTATATATACTAGAGATTTTAATGTCACAGACTGGTCTGGGGGTCCAGGATGCCCCTCCTTGACTGGACGACGCCATCGTCTCCTCCTCTTCTGAGGGCCCCATGGTAGCTGCCAGCGACGACGAACCCGTCGCTGGACCCAGCCTACATTTGCGCCTTTTGATTGCGCCTGGGCAAGACGCCAAATCATTGTCGTTTCTATTTATTCGTTTGCCTCGCTGTGCCATTCTACTATACCAAGTAAGCTAGCGGTACGTGGCACGTGCAGGTGAGCCGCGCGCACCCTAAAACGTTTTGTTTTTTTGTTATTGTAAATTAAACAAACGATAAAAAAAGAAATTAAGAAAAGCAAAGTGATTATTCAATTACTTACTACATAGTCGTCCATGTATTTATTATCTAGAAAGCGGATTCCTCTTGGAGCTGCAACAACAAAAACATAATTGTAGCTTTATCTTAAATAAAAGGAAAACTAAAAAAATTTTATTTGAAACTTCTTTAAACAATTATCAATTGCATCTATAGCGCTATAAATGATTCCCTGTGCAAAATTAACTATTCTTTATAAATGAAGGAATATTTATCGTATGTTACATGATTTTAATAAGAGTATTACATAAAATAAAACTTTCATGCTTACATACAATAGAATCACATATAAAATGAAAACAAAACAATATAAGTCAATAACATGTGCATCGCGTCAAACGAATTTAAACAACTACTTACAGAAACAATGGAAAGAAGAGACAGATCTATCGAGAATGTTACATAAACACAATGATAATATACAACATCAACTGTGTAGAAAAAAAAATACACGGAGTAGAATCATTCAAACATATTTCATACGATACACACTGTTTAACAATGTTCATTAAAGTAACTGGAAACATGTTGTTACACGTAAGAAAAATATAAGAGCGACTATGTCTGAATGAACTGATATTACACAGAGATCATAAAGCTCAAGACACAAAGCATTCCTTTGCAAAGTGAATTTTTGAAGGTAACACTTGAAATTCAGAGCTATTCAATCAACACAGATTCACAACTCTGCCAATTAGCACATAATCGGTTGTTTATGTCGGGATTCTAGCGACGTAAACATGTTTGAGAGCATAAAACTCGGACAAAAAGACTGATGGTATAGACCGATTGTGTTGCAGGGGGTCTGCGGCCGTTGATCCTCGATGGCCGCCGCGGAGAGGTTATAAATGGGGCAGTCCAGCAGAAAGAATTATAATCTGAACGAAATCGTTTCCCCGTAACGTAACGAGACGCTGAGCAGTTGGAAATGCACGATAATCGTGGTGAAACTGATGGCCGTGGCGGGTGGCATGTAAACATTGCGACGGAGTTACTCCGCGGCGACGCTCGAGCGGCGCCGAGGCTCGACCGTGATGGATCGCCGTACAACTTTCGATGACTCGACACGAGGAAGTCGAGACTCGCGGCCGTGAATTGACGTCTAGAAGAAGATCGGGCGGAGAGTCGAAAATGCTCACGGGTCCATTGGGCTGGTGGTGCTCCTGCTGGCCGACAACATTGACAATACAGATGGCGACAGGCTCGACTCGCACACGAATCTCGATATACACGTACACACATCGGGACGCACACGCAATCAAATTTCAACACACATGCACACAAGTGTAAGTAGATACGCACACGCGACTTGAGTGCATCGGTGTGCACGGGCGTAAGTGTACACGCAAACGACGTTGGTACGAACCGCGAGCACAGGTTCGACACGCACACGCGGACATGAACACGCACGCGCGCGCAAGAGTGAGCAAGAACGAAAGAGACAGAAAAGGATAGAGATGGTCGGAAGGCAGTAAATGCCTTATTATTGATCTATCGACGGAGAGGGTGATTTCGCGCGCGATGATGCACGTGACAAATAATAGCCGGTACGTCTGATCGTGAATGATCGAATTATTCTTCGATCGGTAGCTCCGAGATGGCAGTAGTCCGAGTACGCCTCTGTCACGGCAGCCTAACCAAGATGTCCTCATTAGCAATTCGAGTCGCAGCCGCGACCAGCTCGGTTTTACTCACTTCGTGGCCCCGAGGGCTCCTGTCGAGCTCACTCGACGCCCTCAAATAGCCTCCGTAAGGACACCCGATGGCTTTCTTCCTCGCGCGGTGCACCAAATCGATATTATATTTACATTAATGTGGATACTGCTGTTTGGCGCCATCATGCCTAGAAAAATAACTGTCTGAGCGCGGAGTCACGTGACCGCACGACACGGCAAGATCTTGCGATTGCTTTTATCCATAAGGCACCAACAGCTCTGGGAACCGAGCAGAATAGGAAACCTGTGGAATAACTAACTCGCACATGTCTCTGACGAACTCTTGCTTTAATTCTTCGTTTCTGACATTTACTGAGAATTCAACAAAGAAATAACAAAGTACTTTTTCCGATTCGACGAAAGCTTATTTTTATAAATACAATTATAATGAGTACTTTCAAAAATTTTGTACTCACGCATGATAATCCTTTGGGATTACAGGGATTACAAACGAATCGAGTTGTAAAAAAAATTTTAAACGGTAGAGAAGAAACTAAAACAATGTTTCAAACGATTTATCCCCTGAAAATATTTTACACGATAAATATCACTATACCGTCTAGGATTTTTTACTAACTACAGTGGCGCCATTCTACAGTGGCGCCCTCGCGAGTAACTAGAATCACTGCGAGTCTTTAAAACTAATTTTGATGCATAACTTATATCCGTTTGGTAGCAGACAACTATTATATATAAATCACATACATATGCAATTATATGCAACAATTAAAAATATTTGATATATTAAAATATTTTAAGAATATATTTTATATTTTTTTCGACTTGTACAGACTTTCTATCGCAAAATTTTCACTAAGCATTTAATAGCAGTCTTGGTTATTGTTTTCAAAGTACACTGAAAGATTTAAGAATTAATAATTTTTTTAATTTTTTGATGTATCGTTGCAACATAAGATCTGTATAATAACAGTAATATTTTTAGGGTATCTATTTTAATTTTATTTTTCAGGTATCTTTTATATATTGTTGATGTGCACTTAAAAAATTAATTACTGAATATGAAAAGTTTTCAAGTCCTGTGAGTAATATTTTTTATTTTTCTTTTTTAAATGACAGATTCAGGTTCTCTCGGAAGGAAGATGTTGTTTTAATTGTTTTTCAAAAACATAAAAAACAGATTATATTCTTAAAGCAATTGAAACAAACATTATTAAATAGAAAAACAATTCCTATTTATGTCATAGAGGTTATGTTTACGTTATAAAGGATGGAGCAGGTATTTTAAGGAATATCTTATTTTTCTATTATTGTCGACAATTTTATAACATGGCATAATAATTTTAGGATTTAAAGACGAAAATCGATCAGGCCTGTCGAACGGCCGAAGAATTTACAAAGCTTTATTATGAAAGTTTAGACAAACGTAGATACGTAAGTAATTTTATTGTTATTTGGAATTATTATTTTATGCAAATTAAGTTACAAACTTAAAAAAATTAAATAGAAACAAAACAAATGAATTAATAGAATGCACATCATATTTGTTATTTTAGCTCATATCAAGATTATATCTAGATACTGCAACTTTAATATGGAATGGAAACGGTATCGAAGGAAAAGATAATATACAGAAATTTTGGACAGATTTGCCACCTTCAGATCATTCTGTTTTTACCTTAGATGCTCAACCAATAACAGGTAAAGAGTTACATGCATAGTTTAAACATCTTGTATTTGTAGTTTAATTAGTTGCGAATTTTTATACTTGATATTATTGTTTCTTTCTTCATTATATTTTGTATAAATATATATAAATGTATTTAATCATGGTACTAGGTCCTGAGATGGCAGATCAATTAACATTCCTTGTAAAAGTTGGAGGACAAGTGAAGTATGATGATAAGATATCGAAATCATTTAGCCAATGTTTTCTAATTGCAGCTATGGGAGATAAGTGGAAAATTGTAAGCGATTGTTTTCGTGTACAAGAGATATTAGAAAATGTAAATTGAAATATAAAAGAAGACAGTGTCTCAAAATGTTGAAAGTCCTTCGTGATTCAATATTTCTTTTTATTTCTATCGTCGGTCTTATATCAATGTATAAAGCGATATTAAAATTTTCGTATTAGTGAATCAGTACGTTGGTCGATCATTTAGGAATAACTTTACACGAGAAAAAACTAAAAATAAATATAGATATAAATACTTAGACATAAACATTACTATGATACATATTGTATAAAACATCGATTTCATATCCTTTGACAGCTTATCAACTTAAATATCCAATGATCAATAAGATTTTGAGAAGTTCTAAATGTACGATTTTTTAAATGAAATACCTATCAATATATAGTTTGTAATACTTCTTAAGGTCTATAAATATTGCCTATAATTACTTAAATTTTGAAAGAATCATACATAACATTTTTTGTTTATATTAACTGTGCTTTATTCCAGTTAATATAAACGAGATTAAATGTAATAAAACAAAATCTCTCATAATTAAATATGACATGCAATGAGATTATAATACAATTATCTATAGCGTCTGTAATCTGTCATTCCCATAACAAGAATAAGAAATTGTTTTAAAATTATTAAATATAATTAGGCTAAAAGATCACATAATATGTTAAAATGTATGAAACTTGAATTATAATGTTATGTATGATTCTTTAAAAATAATTATGTATTTACAGATAACATTTTATTGAATACTTTGCTTAATAATAAACTAAGAATTGATTTAAATTCCAGTTAAAAATCTGTACACCTAGGGCTTCTCAAAAAGATTCGTTCGTTCGATCGCTCGTCTCTTTCCATCCCACCCTCTCTCTCCCTCTCTTTCTCGCTTTTTTTTTAATTTGAAGATAAAAGATAAGTCGATCGGTGTATCACAGGTACAAATGATGCAAAAAGAAAAAAAAAAGAAAAAAAGAAAGAGAAGAAAAAGAAAATTCAGAGAAATGATTGGGTGATCGGACCGAAAAGAGAGAAATTCCGGTTCGCATAATTAGCGTTGTCGATCGATGTATTCTAGTAGCCATATGTAGGCAGTGTTATAAGGAAAAAGTCTTGATTGGCAAATCGAGTGGCATTTTCATTCTCGTTGCTTATTTCTTATTTTTAAATGACCAAATAAAATATGATTTCAGACTCCGGAAACTCTTATTGGAAGACCAGCAAATGAACAATTTTACTAAATTAATATATTTAAACAAAGAAAGATGTTGAAAAATTAAACACTATGCTATGAACATTGTTAGAATGGTAAATTTGAATTCGAACAGCACACAGTGAAATCGCAATCATTTAAATATTAATTAATGAATTCATTCACAATGAACCAATTCATGATTCATTAAACTGAACCATCATCATGCTATAAAAAATGATAAATAAAATAAAATGAACATTAATTTCTATTAAAGTTATATAGTATCTCTCTGCTTTTTTCCTCAATTTTTTAAAAAGCATCCGGAGTCCTTGTTTTCTATTAGCGCTTTGTGGAAGAAAATCTACGCGATGTGCGCAGACAAAACAAAATATTTCAAAATTTGATTAATTACATCCGCTGATTTACATAAATATATACAGCAAAACCTTGATACTACTTGATCATATACAAATCTGATTTTTGATTATTGTAATGCTTGATTGAACTTTCCATTATTCAATACTAGTAATATTAATACTAGTAATATTAATATAATTAAAATTGATAAATATTAAATTTTTAAAATACACATTATAGTAATACATGCTTGATATAGTTATTCCATGAAAATAAATTTACGATAGTCGATACAAAAGTATTAAGATGTTTATACGTATTACGAATAATAAATATTTTTTAAAATATTGAGATAACATGTTAAATGGATTAAAAATGGAATAGAACGTAACGAGAAGTTGACGAGGGTTGATTAATCGAAAAGTTCATCAATTTAAGAGTACTTTTCCTGACTGATTTCTCTAATCAAAGTTTTACTGCATTATTAAGCATACCTGTTATTCGACTTACTCTATACAAATACAAAAGTTGTTACATTCTCTCACGCATTAAAATGGCTTACTCGCTTAAAAGTTTTCGCACTTACGACGTATAATCTAGCCTAAGACTCTGCATATGATATTACGAAGCACGGCGCAAGAAAGTTCGATGAAAGAACACCGAAATGTTTTACTCGACAACTATAATCACTACATTTATCGTATAGCGGACGAGTATGATTCACGTAGAGTTTCAGTTATACAGGATACATGTTGGATCGACGTAAAAATAATTATAATTAATTTACAAAAAGAACCAAGTATTCAGTGTACAAAAAGTATTTTTTTTTTCTATATTCATAAGATAAATATGTATTCTTTCATTTCGATAAACTGCGATTACTCGTCCTTTTTCTACCAATTCGAAACTATTATCCAAAAAATTTAAGGAACCAGAGAGTATATTTGATCCTTATTTTATATGCTTATTATACTTCTAAATTCACTTTGCTCTTGACAATACATATTTCTTCTTTTTTTTTTCTTTCTTTCTTTCTTTGCAAAACTCAATACATAAAAAATATAAGTGAATTACATTTACGTACTATATGGTCTTTTTTTCATGATATCAAAAGAATATAATATTTTTATTATAATAATATCTCAAAATTCGAAGGAAAATGGCTAATCGCAGTCTATATTTAAAAAATTTATTGATGAAAAAATCGAGAGAGATATATATATATATGTATATTTTTAATTTAGTATTTTAATTTTAGATTTTTTTTTTTTCTTACTTTTCCATTAAACCAGTATTTGATTGAGGCCGTGTTCGACTTGAGGCCTTGATCTAAAATATCCTTGGCTTCGCGTACTCTCTCTAAGAGCAAAATTATCAAATGGTGTTGCTAACAAAACCATTGCAACGAAATCTTTTAAAATCTTCATTGTAGAAGAAACGTTTCAAATGACTCTCAACTAAAATTGGACAAGGACCATGAAGTTGCTTAACACTGAATAGAAAAGATGAAAGATACAACTCTGATACAAGACTTCGGAAAGATTTCCAAAGATGTTTAAAAGATGTTTAAAACATTTGCGACTGAGTAACAGACATATACATTAGAAATAGTACCGGATAAAAATGAGGACGAGAATAAGGGTGGAGTTAGAGAGAATGATGTCAACTTCTCTAGTTTATCTTTGTACGGTATTGACAACATCTTTTATCGTGTTTTGAAGATCAGTGAGAAGTCTTGTATTCTCTGCGACATTTCGAGTACCAGCTGCACGAAGTTGTCGTGCCTGAAGCTCTAACCTTGCAAGAAGATCGCGAAACTGAAACCGTGCATGCGGCGCGATACCACTGTCTGCAAGATTAGCGCACATTCCGTGCAACAGCCCTACCTTATCTGAAAGCTGGAGCCAGCTAGTCATTACTATCGTTGAGCTACTTTTCAAATTTAACACGCTGTTCTCGATTAACGTTGAAAGCTCCAGTACAATCTGTTTAGCGGTTCTTGAGTCAGTATTCTGCTTACTTAGATCATCTTCTGCATGCTGAGACTTCGTACAATTTGGTGTTGCATAAATTGAAGAACCAAAATGTTTAGTTGACGAACACAATGGTTTTAGTGGTTTTGCAGGAACAACTGGTTTTTCTGGTTCAGGTGGTGGCCAGAGTCTAGTATCACTTTTGCTACCAGAACTAAAAATGTTGATCATTGTCTTATTATTATTTAAACACAAAAATTATAATAATTAATGATTTACGAAATTATCTTTACTTAACAAGCAATATATAAATATTACAAAAAGAGAACAAACATTGATATACCTCTGACTACGGGTTGAGGCTCCGCTATGATCTTCGGGCGAATCCTCTGTCTGGTCACCAGTTTCTTGTTTACCACTACTTCCTCTTACACTGAGTTTTGGACTGTGAGGCTGGCTATCACAGGATTCTTTATTCTCCCAAAGCTTCTTTAAACTGCTGATACTACCAGTGCTTCTGCGCTTGTCATCTTGTTGTTCTTCCGATTCTGAAGACTGTTCAGTGACGGTGCTTTTCTCCTCCAAAGATTTTTCCTTTTCTGCGTTCTCAACTTTTCGAAGTCTCGCCTTGAAATCGATTATTTGTCCATCAGATGTCTCTTCCTTTTGTGGATTGTTTCGCTTATCTACTCTCTTCAACTTGAAACCGACACTTCCGCTTGAGAGTATAGACTCAGTTACCGGAGAAGATACGCACGAATCTTTATAAGTATTGTGAATTTGGTGTTGTTGCTGTTCTTGAGTTGCTTCGTTGGTTTTCAAGGTTGATACAGCATACTCATTTTGAGCGTGTCTAGCATAACAAAAATATAAAATACATGTAAAAATAGTTGAGAAACAGCCTACTAGATGTGATATATATATAAATAATGGCATTTACCTCTGTCCAGAATCCATGTTAAAACTAGCACATAGTTCCGAAAGTAACTGCGATGCTGGATCCAAGAGGGCGGATGGAGTACTGCTTGTTATTCCAGCTTTCTTCCCAACCGTACCGTGTTTCGTTTCTGCACTCTGTTTAATTTCATTTATCAGTTTCACTTCGAGCATCTCTTTCATTCCAGGTTTGCGTTCAAAACTATCAGGGGGTGCATTTGTAGAAACTGGCGGTGGAGGTGGCGGAGGAGGTGGTGGTGCTTCATCTGGTGGCGCAGCAGGTTCAATTGTTTCTATCCTGGATTTAAAACCTGTCCTTTTATTATCGGTAGTTCTACACGAGTTGTCTTGAATTTCTCTGCGTCTCAAATTCACTCCAAACCTCGAACACGCTTCTTTTACAGAGGGTTCTGCGTTACTAACATCATTTCTATCCTCTTGTTGCTCATTTTCATCTTCCTTTGAACGCCAGTCTGTACTCTTTGCTTTTCTTATGGATAAGGGAGAGTTTCTTATTTGAGAGATTTCACTGCAAGAAATAGGAGGTGGAAGTTCGGTATGCTCTTGCCCAGAAAAAATTTCATCTGGCGGAGGGGGTAAATCTGTGGGCGGAGGAGGAAACTCCAAGTCAGCTAACGACGGTTGAACGGATCTCGATGGGCTCGCAGTACGGAAATTAGAATTACTTGAAACCCGAAAAGTTCTTAAACCAACAGCATCAGACTGATTACTTTTTCTTACAGCTACTACTCGGCCACGGGGAGAATTTGGAGGTTGATAAGTATTAACAACACCGCTTGACGAATTACTACGAGTCATTTGAGGCTGACTTCGTAAATTACTTTGACGAGGAGAAAGTGATCTATGTTGTGAATTATCGATAGATGCTTCATGTTGTTCCACTGTACCAGATGACATAGACGAAGCCACTGTCGTCGATTCCTGATTCGATGGCATACCACTCTGACGCAAAGATTCTAAATACGCGCCAATTCTAGCACCTTTTGGTAACGTACCGTAACGATTAATAGCTCTCTTTACGTTTTGTACTTCTAATGCACCGACTTGTACCAGCTAGAAATGAGATGAAAATTTAAATTTATGTGACTGTGAGTTTCAAAATTTTTCGAAAGTTATTTTAATGCTTTTTTGCAGTAAAAAACTACCTTTTGTGGTAGTGGTTCTTTTGATGGATAAGGTCTTGGTTTAATTTGTTTTTGAGAACAGGTCAAGCCAGGTATAGGTTCCGGAGATGTTGAAGGTTGAGTGATAAAATTTGGTTCCGCCGTACCTTGAGAACCCTCTCCATCCTCCTCGATTTCACAGCCTCCTGCAGCAATTGTTCCTTGAGCCATTGTCGCGAGATCTCGCGCAATACCTGAGTTCCCATTTAACAACAAACCGTACCGGTACATATTCTTTTTCTGCTTAGAGTCCCTTCGCTGAGAGCGAACAAATTCCGTAAGCTCATATAACGAAATGCAAATAGTACATTTTGAAAATTAAAAGTAAACTTCCTTGCACATGTTAAATTCTTTTCGCTAATCTTAAATGTATTTGTTGAATTAACAAAAAGAAACCAGTAACAACAGATAATAGAAACAGAACTATCAAAATAAACTTGTCTTTTTTTGATTTATAATTTTTATTTTTTTCATCTCTAAATCAAAGAAGAACATAAATGCAGAAAAAAATCGAGCATATAAAAAGCTGGATACAGAGCTTACGGTAGGAAACTGAAGCAGTACGTGCACGTATCAGTACGCTTAATTAAAGTAGAATGAAAATACCTTCGAGAATCTTATCAATACCATTTAGATCCGTGGCATCGTCGAGTGTCATGGTGTTTGTTTCAGTGTTTTGAGAATCTTGCTCATGATAGGCAGAGTCGCGGAACGAACTGCACGACGACAGCAAGCTGTTACCCAATCGTAATGTTATCGTATCACCATATAATCAATATCTGTCGGTGTTTGAAATCTCGATTATGTGAAAGAAATTTAATAAAAGCAGATTTATGCGAGTAATATGGTAGGTAAAGTATATTCCGTATGTGTATATACAATATTGAATTATTTACTTATTATTGTAACCAGATCTAAAAAAATTATAATAAACATGTAATAATCGAGGTTTCGTTACACCGAAAGCAAAAAAATTTCATACCTCGTTCTTTTCGGAGGGGCTGGAGCCTGTTTTCCCTTTTTATTTGTAGAACGTCTCATTTGTACGATGCTGCTATTGTTTTTATTCGATATACCACCAGTGAACGTGCTCAATTTCGTTACTGAACTGGTGGTAGTATCTATAACAAATAAATGGAGGATCGTAAACTGCTGTAATATAAGAAAGATCAACTTATTTTAAGTAAGCTGAAACGAGGATTGACTCAATCTTGAACACATTTACACATAATATAATTCACAATAATAATAGTGTCATCACAGAACTATATTCTACGAATTCCATACATGTATACCTGAAGAAGGTAATGGTTCAGAGACTAGAACGAGCCCATGGATATTTCCAGTGCTACCAGTCTGAGATTTTTTGTATGAAAGTAAGGGAATTTCTCCTCCTCCTTGCAACTGCTTTTCAACTTCTACAAAGTACAATTATCATATATTGTTTAGACGAATTATTTATATTTCAAAAACTTTATCTTTAATGTTTGCATAAAAATCGATAGGCTATTTTACCTTCTGTAATACTAGATTCTTGAAACATATTTTCAAGAGAATGATGAATTTCTTTGAAAGTAGGTCTGTCGGCAGCAGCCCACTGCCAACATTGCCGCATTAATTCATACACTTTTGGTGGACATCCCGGTGGACATTCCATTCTGTAGCCTTTCTCCAGCATGTGATAAACATCCGTTAAATCGACACCAGGATAAGGGGACATTCCGTAGGTTGCTATTTCCCAAAGTAAGATGCCAAATGCCCACACGTCAGACTGCAAAAAACATCAGATGTAAATAAAATACAACTATAATTATTAAAAAATTCCTAGAATTTTGTATTACGAAAAAGTTCGTTTAACCTTGGTAGAAAATTTGTTATACGCTAATCCTTCTGGAGCAGTCCATTTTATTGGGAATTTCGCTCCAGCGTGAGCCGTGTACGTATCATCCCGCATCAACCGTGCCAAGCCAAAGTCTGCGACCTTCACCAGATGGTTTTCACCCACTAGGCAGTTTCGAGCCGCTAGATCTCTGTTTCGAAAGTCGCGATGTTAACGCGAGCTCGTTTCTTAAGAGGAGAGGACGATGAAATTTAAAATATTTCTCCTAACTAATTGAATGTATTTTTTTCGTGCAGTATATGCGTATCATAATCGTCACTGTAATCCGCCATTACTTTTCTTCAGTGATCCTTGTGACGCTACAAATCGCTCCCTAAAAACAGCTACTTACAAGAAAAATACTTTAAGTGCAACGATAACTTTTCGCCATAATACATACCAGTTTCAAAACTAATTCTTTGCCGATCACGAAACTATACTATTTTAAGACAAATAGTTATAATTTGCGAGATTGAAACAATCAGATACTTCTCGATATGCATTATGTGAAAAAGTGAGCATTACATTTTATGTACTTTACTTGTTAAATCTTTTTAATGCTTCTTTTGCAAAACTTTAAATAATCCCCGGTAAAATTTTTAATTTTCTTAAAATTTTGAAATAAATATTCAAGTATTTTGCAATGAATAGTGTTGTGTGATTAATTTATTCAGTAGTCATGGTGCATAAGATCGGTATAAGAATATACTTTCAAATAAATATAAACGAGATTAAATTAGGAAAATTAATTAAAATACATATCAAAATTATTTGAAAATTACATTCTTTATGAAATAGAAAAATACTAATAAAAGAGTTTTCATTTTGTTCTCTTTTAAATGTGACAGTATGTATACCTTAGAGAGTTATGCATTTATTTGGAGATATACAATACCTGTGAATGAAATTTCTGCTTTCCAAATAACTCATTCCACTGGCGATTTGCGTAGCCATATGCATCAAAACAACGGCATTGATTTGATGTTTGCTTTCATTCCGCAAATAATCTAGTAGATTTCCTTTGCTCATGAACTCTGTAATGATGTAGAAAGGCGGCTCTCGAGTACATACACCTAATAGCTGAACTAGATTTCTGTGCTTCATTTCCTTCATAATTGCAGCTTCTTCAAGAAAGTCTTTTAGAGCCATAGTATCTTCCTGTGAAACAAAGATGTATAAAAGTAAATCAAAGTAAGTAAAGTAAAAAATGACAAACTAGCGCATCAAAAAACATACCTTTAACGTTTTTACAGCCACAGTCATATTATACCTCTTCCATACAGCTTCATAGACATCTCCATATTGCCCTCCACCTAATTTATGCCTCATGACAATATCTGTCCTATTAATTTCCCATTCGTCAGGTTCTAAAATATACATTAATATATAATATGAAAACATATAATTATTTAAGCTTATTATTTTCTATATACCTGGACTGAGTGGGAAAACAGTAGGTTTATTGTGCTTTGGTGCAGGATAAAGTAATTGTGTGATCAAACCATCAGCAAGCATTGAATGATGATGTACTAATTCCGCCAGAGTGTTAAATTTGCTTTCAATTGTTACAAACATCTGAAATATTGATATTTCATAATATTATGTTTACGTCTTATTAGCGTAATTATTAGTATCAAGTATAAAATTTTATACCTTTCCTTCACTGTCTTCATTAATCCTATAATGGTATACCCTACCCTCATATCGCAGAGAAATACTACGTTGACCTGGACTGCTTTCTGATTCACGAACCAGAAAGCTACCATTTATACCAGAACTTAGAAGATACTCTGCAGCATTCCTAGATATTCTTCCATGATACCAGGAGTGTTTCTCCAAAGAATTTACTGGGGTAACATAATTTGAAGGAACCCATCCTACTTGACCAGTACTTGAATGAGCTTCACACCACTCCCCACTTTTATTATAACTTAAAATACGAACTTGTTCTCCTAAATTCAAATAATTTACATTGTAACATAATTTCTTTTTTTATATCTTTATATTTATACGTGATAGGCTTTTGTCTTGTTTAACTTTCTAATTTATAAATTTTTTGTGACAAATTTTAATTGTACTTTTACTTATGGAATTTATAATGCAAAACAAAATCAAAAACACACTGTATATTTTCATAAAATGATCACCTTTTTTAAGACTGAGCTGATTTTCTCCACCTGCTTGAAAATCATATAAAGCCACAAATAATTGAGGATCATCTTCTTCCTGTGCCAATAAGTTTTCTTTACTTGTCCATCTATGAGATATTTTAATATGACAATTTAAATTATACATGACTTTTTCAAATACATACAAAACAGTATTATAAAATTTTAAAAAATATAACATTTATATAAAAAATACATTTTTACGTTTAAATATTAGAATATGAAATATCTAGTAATGAAGTAATAAAATTATTTTAAAAAAATAAAATTCAACCTGTTCGCAGCCTCCAGAAGTCCAGCAGAAGATACCACAGTATGTTGTTGAATATTCACTTGCTGTGAAATTGACTGAATGCTGGATCCATTTGGTGGATCACCGTCTGGTAATGCCGGAATGTGAGGTAGCGGTCTGCTTTGTAGAAGAGCTTCTGCACAATATCATAATACTGTTGTATGCATATGACTATAAATTAATATGAGAAACTTAATAAAATTTAATATCATTATTTTGTTCTGCATTCTTTTAAAAAGAATTACAATACATCTGTTTTGTCATAAATGTTAAAAAAAAAGCATCATACAACTGAAAAAAAATTTATTTTTTCCACTGTTGGACACAATTATAAATTAACAACCGTGATAATTCAATAAAGAAAGAAATAAAGAATTATATATTCAAAACAACTGCAACAAAATTTACAATACAAATAGGTAAAAGATATATTCATTGTAACAATTGAAAAACTCATTCAATAATTTTATTTTCTCAACAATGTTATAACAAGAAACGTTAACGTTAATCAATTTAATAAAAAAAAAAGTACACAAACACGCATATATGCATGTACTAATTATATAACTAAATTACAGCCTGAAGAGCTTAACTGTTTTATGCACAGCGATTGCCAGCGATATTTATTTAATTTTTTCCCCAATTTTTCGCATTTGTGATCAGTTATGATTGTTCAAAGTGTGTGAACGCAAGTGAGAAACGAAACGAGATAGAGGACGAAAGTGCGAGGGAGAGAAATGAAAAAAGGAACGGAAGTAAGAAAGAAACAGAAGATAAAAGGCAAAGTGAGTAGAAAATATAAGAAACTGAATTACCGCTGTGCTCTGTAAAAATATTAGAGCCGACAAGACGGGACTCCTTGAGGTTCCTTGGCTGTTTGCGCGTTTGTCGCGCGGCAGAGCCGACAGGAACAATCCTCTCCTTAGTCTGTTGAGCACCCATAGTTCCCGAATTGGCATGCCCTTAGATTAATCCCGGCCGCAAAACTGCCGGGGCCGTTCACTCGGCACATTCACTTTCGGCCTGACAGTCTAACGCTCGATCGCATCTCTCGCCGGCCTCTGCCGACGACGAGAACACCCGAGATTCACCAATCCCACGAAAGCGAACCTCCTATTCACATTTTTGACCACCATTCAGGATCGACATTCTCGCCATGTTTGACAGCTTCGACGTCGACGATAGCTCGATTCGCACCGTACTGTTTACTACTTTTACTTACCACCAGAGTCGTTTCTCTGCCCCCATTGGACAATCAATTTCTCGGACAAGGATCTTATTGGCCAGCAGTTTTGCTCGCCGATAACATCGTCCGAGATCCAACTTCTTTGTTATTTATTTCCTCTCTCGTCTCGTTTCCTTTTGTGGATACTTTAATTTTCTAAAATACAGTCAATATTCTAAAAAGAATATTTAATTTGTCTTTTTTTTACAAATTTACTACTAAATTCAGATTTTCCAGATTTTACTATATTCTTAATTTGTTCGTTATTGTTATATCGTCTGTCAAATTTGACGATATTCGTTAGTAACATAACTAAAAAATACTAGAATATGGAAAAATATGTTTTTTACAGTTTCGACCGTAATGTGCAGATATATGTGACAGCGTGGCGTTGACATGAATTATATAAAATTAATCATTGTATTATACAATCATATGATCGTGACTGTCCAATATATATTTTAACGTATCTATCATATTAAGTCAGAAAATACCATGGTTTTGGAACACGGCCAACGCTTATAAGATACGTCGATGACTGAAGCGACGGCAGCGCGATGTCGGGAATCCGAACTTATTACGAATAACACGAAAAATCCCGAGGACTGCCGAACTGACTTAGTGACGTCATGCTGGAGCAGAAGAGATAAGACAGTCAAAAAAGTGAAGTTCTGTTTTCTAATACATCCGCATTTCGTATAAATATCTTTGTTTGCTACGTAATTTCGAAAAATGTCGTACGCATACCTTTTCAAGTACATCATCATTGGAGATACAGGTAATTATTCAGTGCCACTCTCGGGTGAATCTCAACGAGTTCTCTACATTCTATATTACGTCGACCGTGACAGAGCCTATTGTTTTCGTTTCTTTCAATAATAATATTTTTAATTCGCAAACCTTGCAACAGTTTTAGGAGCTCCAATGCACATATTTTGCGATAGCGTTTGACATTACAAATTGAACATTTCTTTTAATATGACACCCATACGCAGTTTCCTTTGTCTAATGATCTCGCCAATTTAGAAAGTGTCGTATTCATTTATTTACGTTACGTAGTTTCACATTGAGTTTTTTGCATTCCGTACACGGAGCTATTAAATATTAATAATTGTGAACTTATTACAAATATATATTTTTACAGCATTGTTGTTTGATTTGTTTATTTTGATATTTTGTTTATTTATAATATCAACATAATGTATCTTTAAACATTTTGCTTTGTTAATATAAATAAACAAATGTCTTTTAATGTTATATATAATTTGATTACGTGTTTCTTTTTAAACAATGTATATATATATTTATATACATAAATATAAAACGTCTAATCGTTATTTGTTAATTTCTCTAATTTTATGAAATATATTTTTAATCTGTAGTAGTCGTTTATCCTAAGAACATGTTTCTCTTAAACAGGGGTTGGAAAATCTTGTCTACTTCTGCAGTTTACTGATAAAAGATTCCAACCTGTTCATGATCTAACAATAGGCGTTGAGTTTGGAGCCCGTATGATTACAATTGATGGAAAACCAATCAAACTCCAAATTTGGGATACTGTAAATAATTATATTTTATTAACATTAAATTTATGAATACTTGTAATAGTAAATTTCAAGAAAAAATAATATGCCTAGATGATTATATTAAACTTGTAGGCAGGTCAGGAGGCATTTCGTTCCATTACAAGATCATATTATCGGGGAGCGGCTGGAGCTTTATTAGTATATGATATTACACGTAGAGAAACGTTTAATCATTTGACCACCTGGTTGGAAGATGCAAGACAACATTCAAATTCCAATATGGTAATCATGTTAATTGGTAATAAGAGTGATCTGGATAATAGAAGAGAAGTAAGGAGAGAGGAAGGTGAAGCTTTTGCAAGAGAACATGGACTTGTTTTTATGGAAACCAGTGCAAAAACAGCAATTAATGTAGAAGATGCATTTATCAATACAGCAAAAGTAATTTATGAAAAAATTCAGGAAGGTGTATTTGACATAAATAATGAGGTAAAATTCAAGTCATTACTACGATATTATATTTTTTTGATTATTATACATCTCAACAAATTTTAAATGTATCTAGGCAAATGGTATTAAAATTGGGCCACAACATTCACCAACAAGTCCTAGTGGATTAACAGGTACTGGTGGTCAAGGAAACACGCAAGGTGGTGGGTGCTGCTAGGGGCTGGGGGTCGCTTGTCCACCGCTTAATCCCTCTCCAATTTAAATTGATCTTTTTACTTCTACTCCTTATTTTATTCTCAACCAATTACTTTGTATATTTTTTTGCGCGTGTCGCATTACAAGGTAACAAGTGATTATTGGTGTATTTATTACTTAAAAAAGAAGGTAACACATACATACTAAATAGGAATATTATAAAGGAAAATGTTATATATTGCTTAAATCAGAAACAACCTAATAAAGTTTTAATTTACAGATTTTGGCTGTAAATTTATGTAAATATATGTAAATTTATTAGTTTCAAACATGTTTTATGTATCCTTTGTAGCAATATAGTGATATAGTTCTTAAATTACATCCATAAAATAATAGATGCTTTTAGTATATACAGATAATTTTATTTTTAATGTGCTAGAAAGGAATAAATATTATTTTATTGATACAGTGCTACATTAGATTTTTATTCATTTATATTTAAAGTTATTTAATTTTAATATCAAAAGATCAAGAAAAAATTAATTATACATTGGATAATGATAAAGCGGGAGAGGATAGGCACTTCTTAATGTTTTGTATTTGTTCACATTGTATATTGTATGTATCATGCACTAATCTTTGAAATCTGATTTAATTTAATAATGAATCATGATTGATATATATATACAAATCAGAATGATTTGTCAAACATATGATTTACACTTGACTACCTAAGGCGACACCATGTATATGTATGTATCAATGTATGAAATGACGAATATATAAAATCGTATAAATCAATTTCATTGTGAGGCCTATCTAACCAAAAATCTTATTACTTTATTAATTACGATTGGTATTGTTATTTTTGGTGTGTCGTGCAAAATATAGTATTCTAATTACAACATTAAACTAAGACAATTTTATAATTTTTATATTTAAGTAAATACAATCGATAAATTTAATGAAGATAAATTCTCTACTTATAACCACTAGTAGTAATACCAATCAAGAAAATAGAGAAATATTAATGCTACCTGTATTTTGTTTATTTAAATGTAAAAATAAATATAGCACATTTTTGTTTTGATTATAAGTTTAATATTTTTAAATAGAAAAAGTTCATACAAATAATCTATATTTATTTGTAAAGGAATTTATATTTATTTATATTATTTATAAAGGAGAAGAAATTTATAAATTTTTATATATTGCAATATACAATACACTTCCTCTCGAAATATGCTATGATGTTTTAAAAATATACTAAAGATAGATGTATATGTAATCTGATGTCAAATGGATGTAAAAATCGAAACTCGTCACATGTATTCAATTTTTACACCTGTTTAAAATAATATTTATTGTACTGTTGTATGCTTAAAATTAAAATATGTATGTCAGCTTGAAGAAACATTATTATTATTTAATATTTACTATTATTGAACGCTGTAAACGCATGATACATTGTCCGTCTATAATAAATTGGACTTATTTTTTTGATTAAAATATACACGAACATATCATATATGTATATTTTACTTCATCGTTTCAATGTGTATTCGACGATTTAATTCGTATTTATCACAGTGTTATAATTCGAATCGAATCTATTATAATATCAATATTCATTTCGACGTAAACCTATTGTCAAAGGTGTTTAATTTATGATAATTAAGATTATTTCAATCTTATCTATTAAATGGCGACTATTAGAATTAGAATTACTTCAAAATCTTTT
>KQ435694.1:80018-94815 GCA_001276565.1 Melipona quadrifasciata | reverse complement strand
TTATGCAAAATTCAAAAATATAGGCCGTCTTTTAAATTCTTTTTCAGTTAATAATCAGAATGCAGGGTACACGATAGAGTATACTTCGCACGATAAGATGGAATATAACGTAATAATCAATTGTTTTTATCGCATCATTGTAACTGAGCTTCGCTAATTTAATAAATTTATAAAATTTAAACTTTTACGCTTATCTGATCGATCAATTTTCTAATAGGAAAGTAAAAGTAAACTAGCGGGAAAGAAAGTTACTACTGGCAATTCTGCGTGTCTGACAGATACTGCCGGTGCTTTCACGTAACCGATATCGTCACCAACGTGTCAAGCCACAGTACCTGAATGACGCTCGCTGAACAGCTGATTGAAACATAGAAACGCGACACGTATCAATTAATCGTGTTATTCGCGACAAGCTTCAGGCGAATAACGCGCGATTTCACGAATAACTGTGATATATTTGTGAAATGGCAGTTTTTTTCATAAAACACATTCATCGACCTGTGACAATGTAAACAAAAGCAGAGCTTGCGCCGTAGCTAATCTGAGGATCACTTCGTCTGTTGTGTTTCAGCACATACATAATTTTACTTTGCGCAAGAAATTGGAGATTTGACCAAATTTTTATTAACACGTAATAATTCGAGAGCGATCAATTTCGTGCAGAAACAGAGAAAGAAAGAAACTGACGATGCATTGTTATAAACGAGGTCTATGAATAAGCAACTATATGAATCATTTCTTGGGACACACATTCACGTGCCGTTGCTTTAATCGATGCATTGACGGCTCGTTAATTTTTCTGACGAACGAAGAGATCCGAGATCTGATTGTAACTTTCTAATATTAAGGTAGGTCGTCGTAGCGACTTATGAAAAAGAACTTTAGCTTTCGTTTGACAATCTTTTTGGTTCACGCGTCAAAATGTTTCCGATTGCTTTTTTCAAGGACAAGAAAAACTTAACGACGAAGCTAATAAATGATTCTTGAGATTTGATAAAACTAAAATCTGGAGTTATTAATTAGTCTGGGATGCATTTTTATGAAAGCAAACTTGTATAACAAGAATATTACATCTACAACTCCAGTGATTGTTTAAGTATGTATGTACATACATAGTTGTTACACTCTCTTATTATTTAAATTCTTTTAATCAACTAACATGTATCATAACGTTATAAAAATTATAATTATAATATTATAGTATATATATTATAATTATATTAATATATATTAATTGCAACAGATGTTCCATGAAAAAAAAGAGTGTCAGTTTTTGATATAAAGAAATTTTCTCTCAAACAAGGAAATGACTCAAAGTAGGATAGTAAAATAGTTCAAACTATCTTTCAGAGAAATATTTACGTTACGTATCACTTGGATAGCATCATCGAAACCCTATCATCAAAACATTAAATTTCTCTGCCATCCAAGACTGAAACTTATCAATTGTAAGCTTCTAAAAAATATCTGTATATGTACCAACATTGCGGATGATGTAAAGTTCCTTTAATCTTGTTTTTTACGTGGCTATTTTTTCGTTTACACGTGATCATTGACAAGATAAGGGAATCCCAAAGTATACAAATACATACACACGCAGATGCGATACATGCTAGTTTTTCCAAATGCTTTCGCCAACTTTCAACGTGGTATTGATTATCGCGTAAAACAAGGATATTTGCGGTCGATAAAAATTTTCTAACGGATGCAAGCCGCTTATTCGGGGGGATAAACATGACCACGGGCATTGTACTCGAGAAGGCGAGAGCGTGTCGAGCGGAGTGGCTCGGTTGAGCACGCGGATGCCTGCTGATGTGCACGTGATTCCAACGTGCCACGGTTCCACGGCATCGACCGAGTTCCCCCTCCGTGTGTTCCACTGATGCAGTCTCGCACTATGCTATTTATGTACATCGGTTTCGTGATAAAAGCCTCGTTTTTACATTTGTGTCGTCGAAAGTGTTCGGAAAATCGAGATCGGCCAAGGCCCTGTTGCATAATTAAACCAATATTGTCAGTTAAATTTGCGCGTTCAACTCTATAGAATTAAAGATACCATCTCTCTGAAAATTTTCGATTTTTACGGATTATTCATGCCACTTCTTTAGGATGAACAAAGTTCTTCATTTTTTAAGAATTTGTTGAATGTCAATTATCCGGCTCACGAAATTGAGATGAATAACGAAGCGTGAGTGAAATTTTAGAACGGAATATTTAATTATTTCCTTTGAGTTAATTTTAGATATTGGAGAACAAATTTGTTCTTTATTGGTAAAAGCACTTCTTTCCAGTGGAAGATTTTCACCTGAAAATAGAGACGCGATGGCACGTGATTTCCGCGATTATTCTAAGGATCGAATTTTACAAACGTCTTCGCAACTTTTTGCTTACATGCGTAGAATTCACGAGAATTCTTTTTTCATCAGTAGAAATAAAAGTTTCGTCGTATAATCTGGAAATTTTCTGAACGAAAATCTGCTGTACAAAATTCGAGGAACTTGGATTACATTTATTTTTCAAGCTGATTCGTGCGGGGAAATATACAACATTTTCTCACATCAGATATGTGTTCACATCAGATAGTTCGAGGAAAATATTTTGTTGGTAAAATGTACGACTGATCTCTGGTAGAAGAATATTTTTTGGTAGTTTTCTTTGTTGATTGTTTCTTTGTTTATACATGTGTATCACGACGAGGGAATAAGAATATTGTGTGCAAATTTAATAAGCAACTGTGTGTTGTTTCGAATGTTTTAAATATTTTAAAATATCGAATCAGATTGTAATGTTGTAGGGCATAAACCGCAATGGGAAATTGTTGAACGATTGAACTGTTCCAACGAAGGATTCTCAAAAATCTCTTTAAAAAAATTTTAGTCGCAAACAAAACAAATTTGCGCTGCTTTGATCTGAAAATAGCGAAACACTGCTGTTTTTCTTTGAGATTATGATTCACTGTTTTCTTCATCACAGCACACAGACCCTATTGCATGATAAAGTTTGCAATAAAAACAATTGTATAATAGTGTGACTTGTACTCGAGATTATTCTTGATAGGAAGAAATTGTCTAGCTGATAGAAACGATTTTTCTTAAATTATAAAATTGCTAAATTACTGATATCGTAAACATGTTTTCAAACGACGAGGACAGATAAAGAAGAAGAACAAATACATAATAGACAAAAGTAGTCTACGACGTGGGCTATTTTTAACGCTTCGTAGATAATCACGGATTATAGGTTTAAACATCATTATTGTTGCGAAGTGATAAATCGTATTGTAAAGTTTCTTTGTTTTCAAACAGCACTGAACGCATCGGCAATGATCTCTTTGTCCTTTGGGAATGCAGGATGAGATCAGCTGCTTGTTGGTTTGTCCACAGTGCATACATTGCCATTGAATACATATTTTCCGTTGTTACCGATCGTTTTGAATTTAATTTTCTAAAAAATTACCCAACCATTCTGTATTTTTGCCTTAATTTTTAATACCTCAGTCACTTCTTTGAGTTTCAGAAAAATATCAAAAATCGGATCTCAATACTTCTGCTAATGGATAAATATTTTCTACGTTAATGGTCAAATAATACGCAATTAAACGAGACAGTAAAAAGTACAATCGAAATGTCTGTAACTGTCGTACTTTGAGACTTCTTGTTTTCAGAAATAATGTCAGTATCTTTAACCGTGATGGTGAAAAATGGACGAGCGTAATATAAATTTAAATGGCTATTATTGAGGTGCTAGATCGTAATTCCTGCGTGCAACGTGTTTTATTTCTGGCATGTTCCTTTCGAAAAGAGTGCATAATATGACGTGATAATTTTTATCATCGATTGAATCTATTTTGAGTGTCGATAAAGTATCTGTGTGACATGAGATTGTCATTGCGAAAAGAAGAACTTAATCTCTTCTTACTCGCGACGAGCTTTGATTCCAAATGATTAATTTGTGTCATTAAAATTTAATTAATCGTTGAATAAATATCAGATTATTCGTTCACGATTTGTAACTAGCGCAAAATATCAGACGAAGGTGTGGCGTTAATCTTAAAATTAACAGATACCTTTAAATCTTGTTGAAATACAAATACACTTAAATCCTTGCTGAAATGGAATTTATCAGCACACTTTTGATTATTTACCAGATAAATACATATTGGCCAGATATCTTCTATTATCAGTTGCTTGAATTGTTGAACTGTTTTATTGCATAAGATTATTAGACAAACAGTCTAATAATCTGTAAAATACACATTACATAACAAAGAAACTTCAAACAGCTACTAGGTTTATAGAAGATAAAACAAAGAATAATCAATCTCAATCTGGGAGTGAGAGCCTTGACAAAGTAAAGTTTTCTTGAAAAATAAAATAATAAGTGATAAAGAACAAGTAATTCACGTGTCAAAGTAGTAAGTGTGTTTTTGTTTTCCTCGCGAAAAACACTTTCAAGCTGCGTGAGAGACTATGCACCTTGAAACCGAGGATAATAATATTCGTGATGCATTTTTGACCTAGTTTTCTATGTGAAAACAATCCAACGTAGTGTAATATTTGTTTTCTTTCTGGAAATCCATTTTTTAAGTATCACCGAAGCAGTTGCTTAGAAATTGGTAAAATTACTAAAATTGCTACATTTAATTCTCTTAAATGGTATTTTTACAGAAAATTCCTACGGGCTGAAGATATCCTCGATGATTAAAAAAAAAACAAAAAAAAAAATGAATTAAAAGAATCATTCGAGAAAATGCTGTAAAAATATTTGAAAAACACGGAGGCAAGAGATCAAATATGCAGTACTCTTATTCGCATTGTCGTGCTCGTGGCAGAGGGAAAAATAGAGCTTTGTTCGTTAGGTGAAACAGTCAAGGACGCTTCCAGGATCAGAAAATAGCCTAAAATAATTCCCGTCCGCACTTGCGACACTCGTGAAGTAGAAGTTTCCGGAATCTGGACAAACTGTCTGTCTCGGTCTGTTTCCGCGTGTTCGACGCAGACTGTAAATTTCGTAAATCTGATAACGACACCATGGCGAAACACACGATCTACGAACGCTAACAGATGGAATTAGTTAAGTGACGGAGGCGTTGACATTATCGCTCGGTGTTGTCATCGAATTGTTTTGATCATCACAACAGATTGATAAAGAATCTGCGTCGCGTTGCGTTGCCGTTTTACTCTGACGATTAATTTAGCAAATTCCCTTTAATTAACCTACCCACGACTGCGGTATTACCGCAACCATCGTGATTGAGAAAGATCATAGTTCCTTTCTTATTTTTTTTTCTTATTTCTGTATTTTCTCAAAAACATATTTTCTACGCTCGATCGTTTTTTAATACACACGTATGTGTACATACGTGACGCAAGACTAGGATCGTCTCGTTGATGTCTTATTCTACTTCCACTCCGTTTCTTCTGTTTCTTTCTATCGACGACTGGTTTTCGAATCAGGCAATTATCAATCATGCCACCACAGTGCCGGGAAATGTGACGGGAAAATCCTCGTTTTTTTCGTCGAGTTCTCCCCTTCTCGTTCTCGTGTTTTTGCCTTCGAAAGTTGCCGAGAAACTTGCTGCACGACTATTTTTCGTACGTTTAGACGAACGAACGTTTAACTCGAATTTCGTTGGTTTCTCGCACTTCTAACACTTCTAAGTTTACTGTTACGATCTTTCGTTTGAAGCGTTTGTAGGTTCGTGTCAAGGCCGACTTGTACATACATACGTGGTTACTCGCAGTCGAATGGGCTGTTTGTGCGTCGTGCTGCTGAAATATTCCTCTTTTCGTTCGAACTATTATCTCTTTCCGTAAACATATTTTTTTTATTCTCCGTTTTATGTCGACGTGTAATGTTAAATTTCGCACAAAGATCGTAAAAATTTTTTTATCATTACCGTTATCGCTGCCATCGAAAATACGTAAATTGGTACAATTTAAAGCACGAATACGATCCACGTTTGCGACGTTCTTCCAGGGGGATCTAAAATTAAATTCCAGCGTCGCGGCAAATCTTATCTGAAAGCATTTAGCGACAATTTGTTCGCGAGCCCGTATGACGTGCGATAAAAATTGGACGAACATCGGAGGGTCATCGCTGAATTGATAAGAATGACGTCACCGCTTGATCTGCAGCAAACGCGACGATTACGCGCGCTATTTAATCAAGACAAAGCAATGCGATTTTTTTTACGAGCGCAACCGTATGTAGGCGAGACGAGTGCGAGTCACATGACGACACGTCAAGTTAATGCGTTTCGATCGTCGCTGTTTCATTTTGTCCCATTTTTAGAACATTGAGAAAATCCAACGAGTCAAATTCCCATTTTTAGATTGAAGAGAAACAAATTCTAACAAAACATTGCCACCTTTTACGCCTCTTACACTTTTGAAATGATCAGACCAAGTCTATTCAAAGTTTATTACAAGACTACTTATTCAAAAAGTAAATTGAGGCATTGAGTTCGTTTTAGGAAAACTTTTATATGAAAATGACAAGTTTTTAAATTAATATTACAACATTAACGGTTTATTAATAATAAGATTTTTTATCGTATCATTTTATTTAGCCATAAATAATATAGTCATTTATTGAGTTCCCTTCGAACACCACGAAATCAGATTGACAAATATAATGTTTGTCAGAAGAAGTCGAAATCGTTCCTTTTTCAACTGGACGAAATTGATCTGTACTGCATAATTTTCAATGAAATCGCGATAAAGATAGTCCGTTTATGTTTTCTTTTTTTAGCAAAGAAAAAGAAAAAGGCTTTAAAAATGTTAACACGTCGTACTCAAGGCGTCCCTTTGATCGCTTTGTGCGTTCGCTGAATCTGCTTGCCGACTTCGTCAAAAAGCTCGAAGACGTATAAATAACCATATTCCGACGAATATCGATCACCTTGTTCAGCAAAGTTGAAGTTTTAAGTATAGAACGGTTGATCGATAATGTGACTGTTGTAATAAATATCAATTATGTTTCAAGTCACTTTTAATAATAATAAGGTGTAAGAATTGCAGTTATTGTTATTTGGATTAAATTAATTACCTGGATAACTGAATATCTGGAAATTGATAATCAGGTTGCTATCATCAGGTGCTTCTGTTGCACTCTCATAGCATGCGTGCAATTCAATATCTATTAATTATAAGAAAACTACAAATATTACAAATACAAGAAACATAAGAAGATATTTAAACAAATAATAATAAGAAGAAATGCAATAACGAATATAAAAGAATTAGAAGATATAGAACAATGACAAATGTAAGAAAATTACAAATGTTTCTTTTCAACAGGAAAATCATTGTACTTAAGCGCGAATGACATTCTCCGAATTATACACTGGAAATCTAAAAAGGAAATCCAAATCCATCTGTCTTGGGAAAAATTCTAATAAAGCACAATTTCCATCCTGTTGATAACAAGGAAGACACGTCGAAGATGCGGGAATATCTTTGCAAATTTTCCAACAGGATATAATTATAATCAAGCAAATTCTCGCCTGCACGCTTTTAAATATAGATATCCTGTGCTTCGCCTGTATGTGAATTTTAGTTGAGGTTTTCTCGACTAACGTTTGCTCGAGTCTAATGTCTCATCGATCGTCACTCGAAAAGGAGCAAACGTAAGGGAACTGTGATGACAATTTATTGCATAAATTGCAGTTGAAGCGTACTTTTCTTCATTCGCAAAAACGGGGAATAAAAATTTCACGGAAGAAGAGAAAGAGAGAGTGATCTCATCGCGTTTTTTCCAAATAATAATTCTCGCGATCGATTCACAATGAAACGTAATAATACGTTAATAATACATTCCGAGAAACAGGTGTACAATTGCACCACGTTTAGATATATCGTTCGTACTTTAAGCAAAATGTACGTGCAACGGAACCCCGGTGTTGGGACACGTCAACGCGAGAATCGTGATTTTCCAGAAGCAGAAATAATCGAAGAGTTAACAGCGACGATAGTCGAAAGAAAAAAAAAAGAAGAACACGAGCTATCTCCGGCTCATTCATGCGTCTATCACGACGCACTGGACGAACGCGAGGGCGTTCGACATAGGAGAAAAACAGAGGTTGCACGTGGTGCGCGAATGCTCGTACCTGCTCACGTTCCGTTTCTTCTCTCGACCCCTACCCACGTCTGCTTTTCTGCCTACCATGACTAACGCAGAACCCGATCGAGAAAGCTCGCCGCGGTATAAAAGTGAACGAGCCTCGCCGCGTTCCCACTAGTACGTTTTACGCGCTCGATCTGGAACGAGTTCCGTGCTCTTTTCATTCTCTCTCGACCTCTTTGGAACAGAGTTAGTTCTCCTCTCGCTCATCCCACGAATCCTTCACCCGAAAGTGAAGTGAGCGTGTAAAAGTTGCAGTAAATTTCGAGCAGTCGAATCGCCTGCGAGTGATCCACTCCTTTCGAGGGAAACTGAGAGTTTTCTCATTGAAGACGACTGGGAGAAGTGCTTATAAGTTGATAATAAGTTGAAAGGGTTGTGAGACAGGAGAAGAATGCCCGTTGAATTGGAGCCAGTTGCACCGGTCACGCACAAGTCGTGCTCACCTTGCAATGGGTATGCATGAGTTTTTACCGATTTATCCTCCCATCGGTGAATTATGTGTTAAAATTGAGCATTCGCAAGTGTAAAATTGCCTATAATATATGTATCTACGATATATATATATATTGCTCACAAAAATTAGGGGATATTTGAATATGAAGCGATGAAGAAAAAAGCATTTGATTTTTTTTTATTTTCTTATTATTTCATTATAGATAAACAAGAAATAAACGACACAATATTTTCTGATGTTCTTGTTTAATAAAAAAAAAAAAAATCAAACGCTTCTTTTTTTTATCGCTTCATATTCATTTTGAAATGTACCCCAATTTTTGGTGAGCAGTGTATATCTAGTTGTAAATGTATCTCGATGGAGTCTTGTGTAAGAGGCAACAGCTGACGTTCAGGCTCGAGTTAACGGTGTGCTTCCGCTTCTAATTTCCTCTGTTCGAGAATTCTTTTGACACGACGTCTGCAATTTCCTGGTGTCAAGCAAATTTAGAGAGTATTCATTTGTAAATTCTTCGTTTAGATTCCAGACACATTTATAAAATACATAGTACATTTATGTTCGTAAAAGTATAAAACTTGCATAAAAATCAAATCTATCTATAAGACGGTGATAAAGAACACTTTCTACTGATAAGATAAAATTCGTAATTTTCTTGTTACGTATTTTTTCCAACGTTTGAGAGAAACAGCTTTTAAAATACGACGAAGGAAATCATCAGTTTAAACTTAAATTCAACTTAAAATTAATGAAATTAGCTGTTTCTTATATACAATGATTTATTCATAGGGTGGATTTTTATGCGATAGATAGTGAAAATCACTTCTTATTAAAATAAATCCGTAATTTTCTCGACATTTTGAACAATTTTTTGAAACACAGAAACACCGGAACATTTTTTAAAACGCGACGAAAGAAATCGCCACTTTGAACTTGAATTTAAATCAATTTAAACGAACGAAATTAGCTTTTTCTTGTCTTTTGACGTTTCATTAAAAGAAAACACAGTGGAAAGAGAAACTTTTGGCCCGCCCTGTACGTTCAGACTTCGCTCGTCACTTCATTCTTGTCTCTCGTTTCCCTTTTCAGAGAGAAGAAGATGAACAAGCTGTGCAGGCAGGTGTCGATCGACAGTCCGAGCGTGACGGGCCGTGAATGGGTGTTCAGCTTCGACGTTCCGGTTCCGGACGTGCCGGCGCACGGTGCCCGGATCCGCGTGATGTGCGCGGGTGCTTGTTACCATCCTCGTCGTTCGCCAAGCCTGTCCAGCCTGACGTCCGTCAGCAGCAGCAGCAGCTTGGCGACGGAAGTCTCTCTAGAGGGCGACTTCCCGGTATCGTTGCCCCACCACGGAGTCCGCGACGCGGCCCTGTTCCCCGGCTACGAGGTCGCTGGAGTGATCGAGTCGCTCGGGGCGAACGTTCCCGAGGATTGCGGTTACACGGTCGGGGACCGAGTGATCCTCTACCCTTACGAGGGCATACCAAACGGATACGTCGAATACCTGGTCGTTCACGATCTCAAGTACCTCATCAAGATCCCTGACAACGTTAGCCTAAGCGTGGCGGCTATGCTGCCAGCTGGCGCTCTCTTGGCCATGAACACCGTATTCGCTGCCCACGAGCACGTAAGATCTTGATCGTTGGTACCGGCGGTTTGGCACTCTGGGCGCTCAGGATCGCGGCCTATCACTTCAGCAACATGAAGGACAGGGTCACCATCACCATCGCCTCGTTGAAGGACGACGGGCTGACTATGGCCCAGGAGTTCCAACGGTGAGTTATTTTGGTTAATTCGTCCAGTACATTGATGTTAGATGCTAGAAATTGTGAATGTTGATAATTGTCTTCTTTGCAACGAAGGAACGACAGTGTTCGAGGGAAACGATATTCCTGGCTCTCGACATTTTGATCAAAACTCGTCACGCAATTTTTTACTAGATTTAAATTTCCAAAAACAACAACTTAAGCAATAGAGTATCTATCGAGGAACGTGTATATGGAATATTTCATTCCAGGATCCGCCGACTTGGGAATTGACTTTCTCTTGAAGCCACGTTGCACTTAATCGTTAGATGCATGTTAGATCATTCGTCATTGATCTTTGAACCAGGCAGCTGACAATGCTCGATCGATCTCTATTATCGGAATTGTTTTGTTGCTCGAACAAATTGACCGTGTCAACTCCAATGATAAAGTCATTTAGATACGTTGGTCTCCCTGTTCGATTCCATTTATCTTTTCCCATGTAGTTGCATAAATTCGTCGTATCGCGTGTTACACTGCATATTTATTTTTACCCTCGGACCCTAATTTATAATTATCACGTTGTTATGTTTCGTTTGCACGTAGTAGCTTTGAGCACATTGTTGGTAGAAATCTGTTCTTCAATATTGATGGAGAATCCGAATCAAGGATCGAGCAGTGAAATGTTGCACAAACATTGCAAGCTCATCAAAAAACTGTACGACTTGTACCCCAGTACGATTCGTCTCACTGAAAGGCCCAGAAGCAACTGTTCTGACTAGGAAATGAAGACGACTTTTTTGCCATAAAATTTTGTCGATATACAAACATTTGAATCGACACAAAACAAATTACAGCCGCGATCGCCACTCTTACTCGAGGTCTAGCCCCTCACGAATCACGTGACCCAAATCAACCAATCGCTAATTTTCGTTGCATTAACGTTGCACCTGAAGAGGCCCGATTTTCTCGGTTACTCTCGTTAAAATCACTTTCACTAATAAAAAAAACACAAGTGCAAAGTATATTACATAGTAATTCCTAGTGTAGGTTTAGAAGAAAAAGTTGGTACATTACAGTAATACAGGGTGGCCTGAAAAACTGAAAGGTTTGAAAATGTCACAATTTGTTCATTTTTAATCTTTTTTTATTTTCTTTTTTTTGGTAGGTTAATTATATTAATTCTATTAATTATATTAATTATATTTCCAAATAAAATAATAAAAAATTAGAAAAACGTGTGCTCGTAGAAGTTACTTTTGTTTTATATCATTCAGTCTTTCAGTAACCATCCTGTGCATCACAGTAGAGTAGGTTTAGAAAACAAAAGTAGATAGCTAAATAACCGAGTCCATCTGCGTCCATCCCGAAGTCCATCCGATTTATTCACCAACAGTCTCCTTTCTCGGTACAGGGTGAACGTGGTACAGTGGAGCGAGGATCTGTACGAGAAACAGCTGATCGAGCGTACGATGGACGCGTGTCAAGGTCACGTGGACGTGGTGATCGATTTCGGGACGACGTCGCGCAGCCTTCACCGTAGCATGCAGTGCTTGAGCAAGGGAGGGGTGGTGTTCGTGATCAAGGAGGTGGCCGATCGATTGCTGCCGAAATTCAGCAGACGGGCGGAAGAATGGCAGCAGAGTATCAAGCCGGTGGAGCCTGGCACTCTGGAGCAGCTACGCGAGTTGGTCGAACTGGTGGCTTCCGGGGAGATCGAGCCACCACCGCACACCGTTTACCCCGCGGAGGAGGTGCTCGACGTGGTGCGCAAGCTGTGCCACTCCGAGATACAGGGTCGCGCGATCCTCCGCTTTTATCCAGCGGACTAAAGGACTTGTCGCACCGGGCTAGGACATCCTGTGCCGCGCGGATCGGCACGAGAGAAAGAAGTGAATCGACAGAGGAAGAGAAGATTGGAAGAGGGCCAGGATCAACTTCGGTTAGATTAGGTATCGGAGGAGCCGAGGTGAACATGGCTGAAGCACACGTCGCGACACCGACGAATTTCACAGAAGAGCATCGTCGAGAGCACGAGTCGAATTTTACGAAGCTTTTTCCGTACACGCGAGATGCAGAGGAAGCGAGGCAACGAGAGTATAACACGGTTATAGGGTTTCTCTTACGGAGAATTAGCGTTGAATGATTATAATCCTTGGACCGAAACGAACACGATGCACCGCGTATATATCACTGCGTATATTTATCAACGATATGCGTCGTACGACGACGATTATCTTTCGATTCGTGTCACACGCGTAGATTGTACGTATCGTTGCTCTGTTTACCGATAACAGCAACACTTGACTCGCGTCTTTCGTTTCTTTCGAGGCCGTTTGATCACGCTTCCCAAGAATTTGTTGGAAACACGTATTGCCGTAGAGTAGCAAAGAGGTAGAGTATTCGAGAAACGACGATACAAACGTACACGGGATATATCACGGAGAGAAAGTTCGAGCGTTTGAATCTGGATGTACCGTTACCATCGGTTGTACGCGCACGGGATTTCCCGTTGGATTTCCCGGCTGCTTTCACTTGAGAACATTTCATTTTCGACTTAAGAATTTTGATAACCCGACGAACAATGTTTTAATATGAAGTATTTTTAACGTTCGAGTTTGTCGAGCTCAATGGATGAAACGTAATCTGTAGTGAAATAATGTATGTATATTGGAGAGAACGTTTCTGAATACCTTACCTAACCATTGGACAAAGTTATCGATTAATAACTGACTTTAAGTTAAGCCTCGGATTTAGATTTTAATCTTACTTGGGTGTAAGAACGAACAAGTGTAACGTATAAGTTCGATGTCATCGGAAGACGATTAATGGTACTGTTTAATATTTAACGTCAATTGAATCGCAATGATCGTTTATGGTTTCGCGTTTTTAATGTGTAACACCGGCCTGCAATTGTTCATCGAGTACCTCAGAAGACGAGGTACTCACATTCAAAACAGAGACTTTGTAATCGTAGATGACGTAGATGACGTACTCAAAATGCATTTTTCAACGTGCATCCGGAATATATTCGAATAACCAAAATGTCCGGAGGGGCAACACTTCTCCCAACTTCGTTAGGAACAGTGAGGAATCATATCTGTCGGCGGTTTTACAAAACGAAACTGTAATCCACGCGAGAAGAAACGTTGCTTCACAACTATTAAACTAGTAGATTTGGTAAACGTTTTGCGTTCAACATAACATTTATAAGATACGATATATTGGTCTCGTAATCGGGACACGCGAGAATTACATTCGTCGAACGCGTTGTCGCATTTTGAGGGGCATTTTCGTAAGGATTATCCTTAGGCATCAGTATTTCCTTTCTCACGTAGCGCAATTTAGGATTAGGTTGATCGTTTTGTGGCGGGTACAAAAGAAATAAATGAACCACGTATGCCACATACGCAGTTACGTCGCTGTACCTTGAAAGACTGTTCTCTTTGTTTAAGCGTAACTAACTCTCGCCCTTTTTATTTCTGTTCTTTTTTTTCCTTTTTTTAAATTTTTCATCGTAAACTTAGGTGATAATTTAACGGTGTGGACACGCGTCATCACACGTTATTATACCGATTGTTCGTTGTGACAGTAATTGTATTATATTATGGTATAATAATACAACAGATTTATTAAAAATAATTGCACCAGTTGTCTATGTTTCATGAAACACCTTCGACAATAGATCCTCGTCTTTCTGTACATTCTATGATGTTCCTACCTACCATACCGAATGGTTAATTGATTGAAATCGATGAAACTTGTTAAGTAGTTTTAATTCAAGATTTTAATTCACAGTCATAAAAGCGAATATATCCCAAGGACGTACTGCTGTCCAATTAAACTGCACTTTGCTTTGACTGTCGTCCGTTTCCTTCTGTCTAGTTAACTCATTGTCCTTGATTGTAATAAATTGTCACGTAGGCCGTCGTATGCGTCAGACAATTTTGTTAATTCGTACAAAACCGTCATTATACAAATTATAATGCGGGATCGTTATGTAAGATGTTCATTATCTATATAACTAGTTTGTAGTACAATTATATCAGTGTTTAGTTTGCGTTTGAATGATCGATTTATCCTACAGCTTTAATTCCTTATGCCTCCTATCGATACCATTATTTATAAAACCGATAATTTCTATGTTCTCTGTTGTTTTTGACTGTAGAAAAATATTACAAAGTAGTCTCGCCTGATCTTCAAAATATAAAGTATCTTAGATTCAAATAGAAAATTCTATCCATGTTCTATTTATTGAAAAACAACATGTTCTCACCTCATAAACCTCATATTATTAATTTGTTTCTAATCAAATTATTTATGTGAACTGATATTTGTTCAATAGTTTTATTAAAATTGAAGAACAATAAAGATAATGTATGTTTAACATTAAATATATATATATGTGTGTATATGTAGATTTTTTCATATAAAATGCAAAGCTGTTGTTAAAATTGTTGTGTTGGTGTGTCAA
>KQ435694.1:9981-20330 GCA_001276565.1 Melipona quadrifasciata | reverse complement strand
ATATATATGCTATATATATTAATTATACTTATAATTATACTCATTCGTCAATTTAATCCCCAAGTATAGAACGAACGATGAAATCTTTGTCCGGGCTCCGCTTTCATTTTTATTTATAAAAATATGAATTTGCATGAACGTCCGCTATGTATTTAATTAATTAATAATAGATTAATTGTTCACTCGCGCCTTTATGTTTTTCTAAGAAAATTTAAACCTCAAATATAGAATGAATCCAGATAAATGAATTTGCTACTTAATATTTAACGGAATGATAAATCTTTGTCCAAACTCTGTTTCTTTTATTGTTATCTACAAAAATTTGACTTTCTTACGAATATCCGCGATCTACTAATTAATAATATTCCTCGTTCATTCGCGGCTCTGGATTTTTTGAAGAAAATGAAAAATTGAATTTCCCGCGTTAAACAAACATGATATTCCAAAATTGCATCATTCGACTGCGTCGAATTTTACACGTTGTTACGTTGTAAGGGTACAATTCAAAAATTATACTACACAATTTTACAGAACGTTTATTTGAACAAGACAAGACTTTCCACTTGGTAACTTGTTGATGTAAAAATACTCCAATACTGACTGCAATACCGACTGTGATTTCCGATATGTACTTTGGTCCCTCAACACCGGAACTACCAAAGTGATCAAAATGACTAATTTATAATTGTTCAAAGTACAGTTCTGCAGATTTACAACGTTGTATTTTCGTTGGATAATTTTTATAAAATATACGAATAAAAGTTCATGTCCCTTGTTCTATCATAACGTATGCTATTCATTTTGCACTTTGATTTCTTCGATACAGTTCGTCGGTGGTACTAGCGTTAAAAGTAACTCACAATTAATTTCTAACAACGCGGAGAATTCGGGCAGATTGCTACGTCCCACGGTACGCGTTCCGCATTCTGGACAGAGAGCTTTCTCTCCAGACACGGTGACAGAAAAATACGCGAGAACGAGCATCGGCGTGTGTTACATTAGGAAGAACGCGTACGTACACGCTTGCACGTATACGGTTACACGTTCTCGCTTTCGGTGAAACTCCGTTACACTCGGTAGCCACCGTGCCCCATTACGGAAATATTTCTCGCCTCTGTCAGGTTCATTGCTACTCGCGTTGTTCGCGATAGAGAAAAGTAGCCGTAGTTTCACGAGTGAGGGTCAAAAAGAGGAGGGGAAGGGAGTTTGTCACGAATGATCGCGCTCTCGTTTCTCCAATCGTTTCTCTACAGCCTACGGTAAATCTCACGATCAAGAACGAGAGAGAGAGGGAGAGAGAAAAAAAAGAAAAAAAGAAAAGAAAAAGAAAAAGAAAGAAAAAGATAACGGCAATAGCCTTCGTGCCAGACAGTATAGTGTTTCGCGACTTCGTGGTCACGCGACATCCCCTCGAACCACGAAGGGACATAGGCAGCGTGGTTGTCGGTTAAACGTTCGACTGGCGCATGCTTGGTTCGGACTAGTTCGTGGACGTTCGCGCTGGCTCGGTTTGGCTCGGTGCGGTTCGGCGGGGTTCGTGCGTTTACGTCGCTCGGGAACGACCGGACGACTTTCTCCAGCGCGTTGAATCACAGTCTGGGTCAGTTCGCCGGATGATCGTCGCTCCGTTAGGGAGGACGCGTGCGCGTGTGCCCTTCGTGTGATCACATGAGTGTGGAAAGCTGTTCGATACGATTCCTTTTCTCATCGCTCGCGGAATTCAGTGCGTCGGAAACTAGTTAGTGTGGTCAGTGCGTGTGAGATACAAACCCCGAATTAGTGGCGAGAGGGATAATGTTCAAGTGTGTCGCCGAGAAGGCCGCGGAGGTTGCACGGAGCAAGACGAAACTCACCGAGGAGAGTAAGAACGCGTGACAGGTAAAACATAACCTCAATTTACCCGCGGGGGTAGAAACCGCGTAGGGGAGGCTGAGTGTTTCTCAACCCACGCCAACTCTCTTTGTCGAAATTTCTCTTTTCTCTACGGTGGCTCGTTTTCGTTTGCGCCACGGTTATAACGCGAGCGTTGTCGTCCGCGATAGACTCGTTCTTTCGAACGACGGGCGGCGCAAACGAACCATGCAACGTTACCCTCGGCGATTTAAAAGCTATCCCACGCGAAATTACATACTTTCGATCGCACGCGTGACTTGTTTTATAGCTTGCGAAGGGGAAAAGCGTTGGAAAGTTGTTCGGTTACGTCGGATGGCGCTGGTCATTGAGACGTAGATTATTTTTTTCTTTTTTTTTCTCCCCCGTTTGATTTTCCAGTAATCGAGGGGTCACGCGACCTTCTCGTTGCACATTCGTCCCTGTCGCGACGCGGCGCTTCCGTTTGCTAGTCCGAGCGTGTTTTCTCGCTTGTCCACCACGCCTTGAAAATCTTCGCTCGGCCAATGCAAATTTATTACCGTCGTGCGTGAACTTCACGCTTCTCGCGTCAGCGTTTCTCTTGCTTTTCAAACGCCCAGATCGCAGAGAGATTATCCGTTTTCGAGTGTTTCAAGCTTTGTTCGCTAGCACGCGTGTAAGAGCTAATAAAATAATAAAGAATAGTCGTTCATTGCGTATATTAAATTTACTTGACTCTCTTTCGTCAGCACGCGCGCAAGAGCTAAAGTAACGAAAAATAATTAATAACGGAACACGTACGGTCTGATTAAAAACGAAAATTCTGTTGGATAATATCGAAAGCGTAGATACGTCTCTGACACGATGTACGTGATACGTCGATACTGAAATTCAGCTTACGCTCAACGCGATAATAATATTAAATACGCCGTGTTCGAAAAAGTAAGCGGATAATCGGCGGAAATATAGATTGGACCGCTCGGCGAGTAATCAAAGGCGAGTTTCCGAGCTCTCTGCGCGATTGCGAGGGGTGAAGCCGCGGTTACCGATTCTCGTTTGTATGCGAGAATTACAACGATAATCCATGGACAGACGATCGATGTGCTCGCTGTTTCTCTTCTGTCACGGTTTCAGAAGAGGTTTATCCGCGTTCCCTCCGCGAGCCCGTCTATCAAGCAGCTTAAGAAATTAGCATAAATATTCGTAGTTGCCTCCGCGCATCTATCATACTTACCGGCGGTGTGTGCGTTTCGCGGTGGTGCGTGCAAATTGAAAACTAACAGCTCTCGACGACGCCGAGAAGGGAACAGATTAACTCGAAATAATAGCGGCGATATAATCCTATAAACGTCGGGATCTATATTTCGCTGGCTGGCGATGCAACGCCGATTCGAAACCGGAAATTGGTTTGGTCCACGTCGACCTAACCTCTTAGCTATTGAACGCCGCTGCACGCCAATGGTTTTCGTCTATTTTCTTGAACTTTTGAACTGTACGCCACTGCAATGACTTTTGCGTGTGTTATTTTTTTTTTCAACGGCACGCCACTGCAGTGGTTCTCACTCGAAGCGAACTGTATATCTTTCAAATTCTTCAATTTACTCTTCTGTTCCTTCGATTTCGAAATTTCAATTCACTCAAAGTTTAGTGAAAATCTCTCAGCTAAGAGGTTATGAGACGCGTGCAAGAAGACAACTCTCGATCGTTTTTACGATTTTTCAAGTTTCTTTACGAAACAAACTTTAATTTACACTCATTCTTTCAGTTTCAAAATTTTTATTCGTTCACAAGTTTATTTTAACACAGAAGTATAAATCTCGCCGTAGCCAGGAGATTAAGAAATCTCGTGCAAGATCGCTTTTAAATTTGAAAATTCGAGAATTCGAAAATTTGAAAATTATCTGTCCTCAAATTGTCATTAAGATGGAATTTATTATTACATGGCACACATCAGGCATGTTATCTATTTCGCGATAGCATATCGCAGTTAGTCTCGTATAAAGACTCTCGCTCGGTTACCAAGAAATATTACGCGCGACGTGTTTAACATATTTTCCAGTCAATTCAAGGTGACAGAGGAGCCTATTGCCTCGTTACGTTCGATTCATTGTTGTCAACGATGAGTAAACGTCGGCTGAATCGCGTTGCTAATACGCAGGTGATAAAACGTTCTCTCGAAATAAACTGTGTGACTCACTTGTTGGAGCAAAGTGCGTTCTTGACGGTGAATTACGGACGTACAAAGTATCTTTTGTTCGTTTCGACGAAGCTATTTCCTATTTCATACGCTTGGAAATCGTTTTCTCGATTCGATTGAAAATTCGCAGGCTTCTGAATGTGTGGGTCGCAGAAAATTTTTGCAAAGCTAAACAATTAGCTTTTACATGCATTCTAAAATTATATTCGATATAGCAAAGAATTATTTTCGAACAAATTTTCCTTATGATTTATCATCGGTGAACGTTTTTGTTCGGTTAAAGGGGAAAAGGGGTAAAGTGGGAAATCATAGTCTTCTTCCGCCTCATTCCGTGGTATTTTTCCAAACGAATCTCACACTTACCTACGGTTGGAAGAATCTTCTCGAGGACTTTTAACGCGTCGTGCGAAATTTTGGTAAAATTCGTCGTCCACAATGAGCGAAGGGACGAACGTAGGAACTATGAATGGACTGGCCGAAAGTATGAATGGGCCAATCAATTTCCAGACACACAACGCGTGCTCCTGGTGGCCATGTTCGCCGATACCTCGTGCACGTACTTCGTGTGCGTGCGTGCGTGCGTGTGTGTATGAATTTTCAATTGCAATTGGCGAGTAAGCGGTGGTCAACACAATACACAAACGGCGAACGATATGTCGAACGACAACGACATGGCCGGCAGCGTTCGCAAATGGAGAAATATCGCTCTGTTTGCTTCGATAATCGAACCTCCAGTCGTGAAAGCTATCAGATTCGTTCGCTCCGCGACGCGAAGCTTTCCAACAAAAACTTTCTACTCTTTCGAGCGTCGCTCCACGACCATCTTCTCGTCGAACAAAAGGAAGATGAAACCGCGGACGGATTAATCGAAAAACCCTATCGTTCTTAGTTAACATTAAACCTACTTATACTCATTCTTACCGTGACCGATCTTTGAAAAAAGAAAAAAAAAAACATGTTTCACAGTATAGAATATTGACAGACAATGGCCAATTTGATAGTGAAGGAAATATAGTTTCTTTTATGTAGAAATCGATAATGTATATTTTAGTCCTTGTCACCGTACGTTTTTTTACAAATTACAGGCTTCTCAATTGGACATTGTCTATATACGTATTTTTTTATATTATCACTGAAAGTGATTTTAGTGGAGGTAATCCAGAAAATCGGGCCTCTTCAGGTGCAACGCTGATGCAACGAAAATTAGCGATTGGTTGATTTGGGTCACGTGATACGCGAGGGGGCGTGGAATAGACCTCGAGTAGGAGTGGCGTTGTCTGGTACCGAGCGATCGCGCCTGTATGATTTTGTTAGTCCTATCGTCTCTGACAATTTTTGCGTTCACACAAATTTGTACGCATATTTGTGACTGCTCTTGCTGGATCTTCTTTGCCCAATTGTTCTTCTGTCAATTGAAATTCTTGCCTGGAAATTCCTCCCCCCTCGGCTTCTTTATATAAAATCCATGCATTTGTCCCGACTAACAATAAGTCTAGGATATTGAAGTAGAATACCACTTGTAGAGGCCATCTCCGAGATTTGTGTTTTCTCTATACCCAGTTTGGCGCTATTGTATAATCCGATTGTCTCCGGTTATACGGGCATCGTTTTCTTTTTCAATTTCAACGGATGTATGCATTGAACCAACTACCAGTACTTTTTTTTTTATTGGGGTTTTGTAAATCGTCAGAGCACAATTATGTAAAAAGAATATAAATCGTTCAACCGGTCGTGATCGGTAGACAGATTGCACATTTCTCTCAGAAAACAAGCGATAAGAAAAGATTTATACTGTACTTATACTGTAAGAAAACTCGTGAAGTTAAATGGCGATGCAATAACGTTCTTGTTATAAGAGATCTTAATTCTAAAACGAAGTTTTAAAAATCGATCCGTGGTAGGTGTTTAATTATTACGCTGTCGTTTTACAGAAGTGTCCGATTATTTGTTTATTTCTCGCGAAAATTACGGACAGATCGGAGCGCGTTGATTAATCAACGGCCAGTTCGTCAAATTTGCACGCTTTGATAAAATTCCTACCGCCGGTGGCAAGCCGATCAAAGCGTTCCGACGCTTATGAATGGGCGGTGTACGTGGAACGAAGACGCGCGCGATGCACGGTCGAACGAATCTCGCGCAAACCACCGCGTGGATGATCATTGTGCAAATGATTCAGTGACTAGTCACTCGTGCAAGGTCCCAGTTCATTTCTTCCACAGGCTGCGCTTCCATAGTTTCGCGCGCGCGCGCGCACGTGTACAACCGTGTGCACTGTGGTGTGCGTGACTGCTGACTTGATTTTTGCTACACAGAACGTTCTGTGCTTCATTCGTTCCAAGTTGCGGGGAATGTTTGTATGAGAAGTATCATTGAGGGAAAGCTTTAATCCTTTGAGCATTGAAACATGCTTCATGAATATTTTTTCGCTTAGCTTACCGCCAAGGATCGATGAATAATCCGTTGATTCATACAAGTGCATGTATGAGCGTAACTAAGTTGTAATTGTAATTTTTCAATCGAGCTAAATTGAATAAAGAGTATAGGTTAGAATAAAAAATAAAGGTTATTTTTGAGCACAGATTATTAAAATTCGATACATGTTTTAACTTCAAGATTGTATATTGATGAATCTATAGCTTAGAAAGCTATAGATATAGGTTAGAAAGAATAAAGATATAGGTTAGAATAAAGAATAAAGATATAGGTTAGAACAAAGAATAAAGGTATAGGTTAGAACAAAGAGTAAAGATATAGGTTAGAACAAAGTATAGGTTAGAACAAAGAGTAAATTAGAACAAAGAGTAAAGATATAGGTTAGAACAAAGAGTAAAGATATAGGTTAGAACAAAGAGTAAAGATATAGGTTAGAACAAAGAATAAAGATATAGGTTAGAATAAAGAATAAAGGTTATTTTTGAGCATAGATTATTATATAAAATTTAAAATGTCTACACAGATACGTTATATCTACGCAGAAAATAAAACTTTTTTATTATATGTGTGTATGTAATATATATAGATATATATGTAGTAGTACTATATGGACACTATTAAATAGCTTAATTATGCTGTAAAAAAATTTAAATTGATATTTAAAATCCACTAAACTCAATAATTTATTTGGGTGTGATAAAACTGTATTGTATTTATCTCGCAATAATTGTTACTAACTTTCGTAATATAATATATGATGTTTTAATTTAAAATCTTTAATCGTTGAATAGCGCATTTTTCATTTCGTAATGTTGTCTAATTGTGATGCTCAAAATTTTTTAATTGACGATATTCATTTTATTTTACTTAATCGAGACATTTGAAGCACTTCGGTTACAGGTGCCAATCGACGTGTTAATGAATTTCACTTACAATTTCGTTGAGCTTCTTTCACAAAATTTTGGGTATAAAATCGAAGAATCTTTAAAAGAAATTTATGCACAATTGGGGAATTCTAGCCACGCGAGACGGGTATATCGCGGTCGATAGGAACGCAGAATCCTTAAAGCGATAAATAGGGAATCGTTCAACTGGGTGCAACGCGGAAGAAGACGGTAAATATCGATGTTATTTATTCGCCAGTTTCCACGTTGCAATCGGTTTTCCGATAAGCCGCGCCCTCCGTCCCGTATAATTTACAGTAATTTGAATACAAAACGTTAATCCATTTTTAATGGAGTGTGTCGTTAATAGCCGCCAGGGATTTTAATAGTTGCGTTAATTGTCCCACTATTTTAGTCGAACCGTCGGCTGGACGCCGGCAAATCGAATAAACTGACCGCCGTTATTTCAACTGACTGTTCGTAAACCTCTGCCCTCTGATAAATTACTGTCGTTTCTTTTTTTTTCCTCCCCCTCCATCCCTTTGTTTTATCCGTGTGTTTCTCCATGGAATTTCGGCAATTAACCATCCATCAAGGATTTAATTATATTCGGACATCATACTACCGGCTCGCTAGATTTCGTCGAAATTATCCAACAACGTTCTCGTTAACCGGAACGTTAACTCTTTTCGTTTGGAAGCTTTCCACGACGTGAAAACGAATCGCGTGTGTAAATAAAACCACCGAAAGCATAAAATTTCCGTCAGAGATGTTAAAATAAAAAATTCGACTTGTACGATTCGTCTCATCGAAAGGCTCAGAAGCAACTGTTCTGACTAAGAAATGAAGACGACCTTTTACCATAAAATTGTATTGATATGCAAAATAAATTACAGGCGCGATCGCTCAGTACCAGACAATGCCCCACTCCTACTCGAGGTCTACTCCACGCCCCCTCACGAGTCACGTGACCCAAATCAACCAATCGCTAATTTTCGTTGCATCAGCGTTGCACCTAAAGAGCAGAAAATCTTGATAACACAATAGGATAGGGTACACAGGCAAGAATCATTCGAGTCTCCAAAAATACACTGTTTTGTATCTGTAAAATATTCAAATAGTCGTTTGATAGTGCTAGTGTCAAAGAACAGACGGAGGAACCTAGTGATAAAAAAGCGCCGATAAATTCACAGCCCCCCCCTTGTCACTTCGTATCGTTTCGTTTCGTGTTTCCAATGATACACGCGCGTTCCCCGTCTGTCGAACGGAGGGACGTTCGCGTTCGAAAACGACGGGAACACGTCGCGCGGACAATGCGCTGCTATTTTTCGATGTTTCGCGCGACAGATTGACGCGTGACTCTCCTCTAATAATAGCCGGCCGGCAACGAACCGACGCAACGAAATCGCCACTGACAAACTTTCAGTTACATCCGTGAGTCCTTTCTCCCTCTCTCCCCCGCGGGGTGGATGACTTAACGCGACATTCCTTCGACTCGTTTCACAACTCGTGTTTCGCCATTCGATACGAACAGATAAAAGAAACGGAGTTCCCCGACAGAGAGAGGGAGGCACTCTATCTGGGGCAGAAAGTGGGACTAGAACGGACCCCGAAGCGTGTGACGCGATTGGGCAAATATTTGTCAGGTGACGAGGCACCCGAATTCGGGCCAGGAATCCGTGGAACGTCCATTTGCCCACTCTTTGTTTATTCAAGAAGTACGCGGATCGGAATTACACCGCGGACTCGCCGGAACGAATCGTTTTTTACGATCGCGGCTCGAACAAGTGGATTCTTACGCTTTCTTTTTTACAAAGGCCGAAGGATAAGTTTGAAAAAAATGAAATGTTCTTTTTTTTTAATTATAACCCCTTTGCTCGTTTTTTTACTTATTTTGAGGTGAATAAAGTGAAACGTTTTTTTTATCTTATTTCTTTCAATTTTATCATTTTCTTTTATAATTTTATTTATTGCTTGTCATTATCATTTTCTTTTTTACTTTATGTCGTTTACTGTCGTAACACTTTTTTGTATAATTTTTCAAAGCATGATAATTTCTATAATAGCATCTCCAGCGCGATGTTCAAAGGGTTTAATGTATTACAATACATAAAATTTCAGAAATATCCGCAGCCCGATAATCAAGGGAAGAATGGGAAACTTGGAAAGTTTTACGTCTCGATCGTTAAAGAATAATTATCGGGCCTCGATAGTTGGGGCCTTTCGAACGGAACATTCACAATTGTGGTTGCGATTTTGCTTCGTTTTTTGTCAAAAGTTTGAGCAACTCTCAAATTTGAATCGACTACCGTTTCAATCGCCAAAATCAACACGTTGGGACGTTGTTTCGCGTCGTTCTGCGACTCTTTCGCGGATCTCGGCTCATCTTGTTGAATCGTTCGATAATTCGCAGAGTTGTTCCCAAGTTTTCCTACGGTTCCTTAGCCGGTGTCTACGACACGATGAATAATTCACCTTTTCATCGAGTCGGATAACGAGGTATCCTTAACTCTGTCCATTAACTTCTTCGCTATTTAACCGCCGTGACGAGGCGCGAACAACGGATTAATAATACTTGAAAATCATCGGGTGTCTCTATGCTCCCCGGCAATTAGTAACGTCGTTCTGGGTTCTCCTTTTTTCTAAGGTTCGAAGCTCCGGTGTTCCGGAGGTCGTTAATCTTCGGCCGAACGGCGTACGCCACAAGTGGTTCGACGCTCGATAATTTTATATGGAGGAACGGACGAATGAATTCTTCCAACGCTGCGTACACGTTCGAGAGATAAAAATTTACTCGACTCGATTCGCGACACATTACGCACCGGGTGTGCGATGCAATTCCCTGCCAAAAAAAGACGAATCACGATGTGTGTGTGTTTACAAATTGACGTTATCAATTGGTACTGAAGAATTAGCTTTTTCAAAATTTTCCAAATAGACACACACACACATACAAAAAAAAAAAAAAAAAATTTCTCGTCTCG
>KQ435693.1:1046853-1057701 GCA_001276565.1 Melipona quadrifasciata | reverse complement strand
AAAGACGCGCCTCGTCCTCGAGGAGGCGCCCTCCTCGCGTTAATCGGCGAGGCGAGAGGCGACAGAAAAGTCTGCTGATTGCAGTTTCGCCCGCCGGAAGTGAAATTCCCTGTACTATTTGACGAACTTTCTCGGAACGAAGTTCGTTCGTTCGTCACCTTGCGCTCGTGATTTCGCGAGTGACGCGCCGCTGTACCAAAGCCGTATTGTATCGCGTTGTAATTTGAAAGCGGAGAAACGAGAGAAGTGGAATTAATTTTCTTCGCGATTCAATTTTCATTTTCAGCCCTGTCAAAACGATTGGCGAAACTCTCGTTTCGGAATACTACAGATGCGAGAAAACGGTACACTTTTCTTTCCCAGAGATTTAAATGATTTTTCTTTTTTTTTTCTAAAACGTGTGATCCGCCGTGTCAAAAAGTTCTTTTACTTTTCTTTTTGTTGCTTCAATGTCTCTGGTGGAAGTTTTTTTCATTGCTTCGAAGTATAAGATAAATTGTAAATTCGAAATTGGAATTTATTGGCGATTTGGAGATAAAATTCCGAGGGAGATGATTTCAGAAATGGGAAAAAAATATTCCGATAGTCAATAAACGCACCTTGCGTCCCCTTTCTAAGCAAAATCACCCGCCAATAACACGCCGAATTGAACAGCACCCCAACCCGGGGTGCTAATCCCGTAACAAGCCGAGATTCATGCGGAAAAAGAGTTCTGGACGCGTAGATATCTATATTACGTAATATTTATATTTCGAATAATATTAGTTAATTTTATCATTTGATTATTTAGATTCACACTGATGCTACAACTATGACAAATCACCAAAATTACGTAAAATAAACATCCACGCGTCCAGCATCGTAAAGTCGCTGTTAGTACGTAGTGTTAAGAAACATTTCTGTCATTTTTCAAAAAAGCTGTTAGGTTCCTTGGCAATGTCTTATCTTCGTGACGAGTAAAATACAGTGCAAGAAAAAAAAAAAGAAATTTCGATAAAAATTCAAGAAATTGTCGTTACATTCGTTTAATAACGAAAAAAAAATCGCACGTCAAGTTTCCATCTTCAAATCAACAGATCGTAGATTCAGCTAGGAAAAAAAAATTCTTTCGTAACAATTTACGATATCTTTTATCTTTGCTTTCCCAATGAAATATCATCACGATACAATATATCAAAAAAACTGCACGACTTGTACCCCAGTGCGATTCGTCTCACTGGAAGGCCCAGAAGCAACTGTTCTGACTAGGAAATGAAAACGACCTTTTTGCTATATCGATAGAAAACAAATTACAGGCGCGATCGCTCAGTACCAGACAACGCCACTCCTACTCGAGGTCTATGCCACGCCCCCTCACGAATCACGTGACCCACATCAACCAATCGCCAATTTTCGTTGCATCAGCGTTGCACCTGAAGAGGTTACCCCCGCTAAAATCACATTCGGTGATAAAATATCCTCGCAAATACGTACAATACAAATGTTAAAATAAATTTCGAAGGTAAAGGCTTCGAAAGCTCGGAGAAACGAGCCCAGGTTGCTTGTCGTGCGATCCCTCTTTTAAAATCGAAACAGGCTTCGAACGTCAGCGTCCGAAATTCGTCAACACTCTCGGAAGAGAGAAAAACAGAGTGTACGTACATCGAATCCCGATCAGCTGGCAAAATCCGTGCCAACATCTTTCACCGCGTACGATGAACAGTCAGTTCATCGGGATGCACAGTCCGAGGCTGTGTAAATTCGCCCGAGCTTCTTTCGGTAAAAGAGAGGAGAGGGGAAGAATGCAAAGACTTGTTGGAGAGAGAACTCGTTTCTTTTGACGAGGCGGCAGAATCGTAAACGTCGGGAAAGGGGCGAATCCGTGAAGTGAAGAAGGATTCGCTGGCGTATCATTCGACATCTGGTTCCGAGGGCCTTTGTGAGAAGGACCACGGATGCGGGCGTAAAAGCGACGACGACGACACGGTACGGCTTGATTGGGAAGGCTTCCGCTTCCGCGAGAAAGCGGAAGGAAGAAGAAGAAGGCCGCCGCCTCCCCCCCTCCCCGGTTTGAATATTTAAACCTCTGCGGAAGAGGCGAACAGACCTCTCTCCGGGGAAACGCGTATTTTATGAGCGATCGGAACGAACGAGCGAGCCTTTCGCGCTCGCTTCGAGGAATACGACGGAAGATCCCGTTTGTTTGTTTGTATTTGAGTTTACTCTGTTCACTGAGGCAGCCCCGGACTTTCCCAGCGATCGTTTTCGATCCCTTTCGGCGGAGGAACGATGGCTGGAGGGGAGGGAAAGCTGGACGGTGGAGAAGATTCACGCGTGAAAGGATGCTCGAACTCTTTGTGGAGCCGGATCGCCCGAGCAAATAAATGAAAAATCCGTTTGCACAGGCTGTGGTAGTCCGTTGAACTACGAGCTTCGAGCTTCCGCTCCGCTGTCAAACGAAACGATCGCACGCTGTGAGCACGTGACGAAGACAAAGGGGCCTAAGCTATCCGCCGGCGAATGACAGACACTTGTTGAACTCGGGGGCGGCTTTAATTATATGTCGTATCCTTCATATTATTTTCTGCGACTCGACTCGACCAAGTCGCGTTCGCTCAAAGTTTTTCCTGCATCTTTTGGTCATCTCGTCGCATTATACAGGGCGATTCGTGTAACTTACACACCTGAAATAACCATTTAATTGCGCGTCTAATGAAAAATTGTTTGATACAAAAGTTGTGTGGTTTTAAGGGGGGCGAAACATGGCGTGTCAAGTTTTCGTGCGTGTCGAGGGGTTTCGAAATTTTTTCCAGGTCACCTCTGTATATCATTTTCGTCATAAACCTAATAATTAAGGAGATACTTTATGATGTACGATAATTTATCTCGATGTACATCGGCTGACCAAACTCGCTCGAACTGTAAAGTAAGAGATCTGTTTCCCTAGCTGGCTAATATTCTTCTCTGGAAAATTTCTCTGGAACTTCCCCGTGCGGTGGATTAAACGAACGAGCCGTGTAAACGGAAAGACAAAATCTGTCATCGAGAACGTAAATGCAGCTGCGATCGAGTATAATAGAAAACGTAAGCGAACACGCAGGTGACAAATAGTTGGGCAAACGTTTTTTGGAAATTTGAGGCAAACATCGCGGAAGGGGGGAGGGGGAGGGGTGGGGAGGGAAATGGCGATTCTCTGGGCACGGTGAAAATATTAACAACAGCGAGACACGGCGGCGGACATTTGGAAAAAGTAAATACGCGCCGGCGGAGAACGCAAACACGCGCGCTCACCCCCGCGTGAAAACGCAAACGGACAACCACCCTTTCTCCCGGAAATGTATATTGCATGGGAGATGTATATTCCTTCGCGCATCAACCTAACAGAGATTGCATTATTATGGATGTATGGAGATACGGGGACGCGCGAAAGGCGGAGAAATGCGGAGGGAGGGGAAACACGGAGGTCCTAACAATTTTCTACCTCGGCGAGGATTTCCACCTGGAACGCTACGTTCCCCCGAGAGAAAGAGAGAGAGAGAGAGAGAGAGAGAAAGAGGGGATCGTCTTGACAACTGTCCTCGCGACAACGGTGAACGTGAAGAAAGGAAAAAGAAAAAAATCGAAGCGACACGCAATTAGGCGGAGTCGGTTGTGACTGGTTCGGCGTTGCAGTCTGCAAGGAGGCTCGCCTCCTCTGAGTGGGTTTCTCCCTGTTGTTGGAGAGGACTGCGGATCCTGGCGTTGATTATCGCGAAGGTATGAGGCGGTTAAAGGGATCGAGCACGGCCTTGCGCGAGCCGCAGGAAATTACTATGCGGCTGGCGGCTTCCAAGTGATTGGCAGCGGCCACCGGCCGCATCTCTGATCGCTGTTCGCGGTCCCTCCCGTTTTCTTTGACCTTTCGCGCCCGGATCGCCCCTCCGAGGGGACGTCGCGAGTCTGGCAAGTTACTAGAGAGTATGTCAAGAATGCACGTTTCGATCTTGCGTTGAGTATTCCATTGCCAGTTGCAGACAAATGACAAATTTTGGTACACTTATCGGGATTTCGAGCCACTAGAAGAGATTACGTTGAATAGTAAACATCTTTATTTTGTTACAAATGCTATATATCCTATTTTTTGTTATAAATTTATGAAGCTTGAATGTTCTTTACATATCCAGCTGCACGACTTGTACTCCAGTACGATTCGTTTCACTAAAAGGCCCAGAAGTAACTGTTCCGACTATAAAATGAAGACGACTTTTTTGCCATAAAATTTTATTGATGTGCAAACATTTGAATCGATACAAAACAAATTACAGGCGCGATCGCTCAGTCCAGACAACGCCAGTTGTCTCGAGGTCTATCCCACGCCCTCTCGCGAATCACGTGACCCAAATCAACCAATCGCTAATTTTCGTTGCATCGGCGTTGCACCTCAAGAGGCCCGATTTTCTGAGTTACCCCCGTTAAAATCACGTTCAGTGATAAAAAGAAGAAGAAGAAGAAAAAAAAATACATAATTGTATGAAAGAAAACTCTAAAAAGAAACGACCTTGGAAAAAGAAATTCCTACCAGTTATTGGCCTTTCGAGTACCATTCGTGTTAGGTGAAAGATATTTCTTGCATCGTCGCACAATTCGAAAAGATGTTTAGGTGACTTTGTTTAAATAGACTAGCTCGTATGTAAAAAAATATCAGTCGCTGTTACACGATGTATAGTGAGAGTATTCAGAGTGAGGTGTCAACATCTAAAGAAGAAAGCAATGAGAAGCATTTATACGAGAAATGGATATGTGACGACAGCTATGGTACGATGTGGTCCAATTTGAAAAGATAAAGGAAGTGTTGAAGACGAGCAGCAGAGATCGAAATCTGCGCTAAATCTGCAACAAGTCGGAGATACAAAATTGGGAAAAGTAATGTTCACCTTTGACAAATTCCATTCCGCGATTTTGTTTAATAATTTACGCACTCCCTGTTTCACGAACGAGCTGCCGGATGCGATACAACGAAGGGAGACAAATTTATCACGCTAATGAAAAAACAAGGAACACTTTAAGGAAATCGCGAACACTTCTTTCCGCGTCATCTTTGGAGAACACACGGACTGAATAATAAATTACACATTCTCAACGCGGGAGGAAGAAAGCTGCATTGTCTGCTCCAGTTGGAAGACGCCAAACAAATTGCTATCGTACATACAACAGCATGTGCCAACGAACATGCGATGCACATCACACTGGCGACTGTTTCGCACGTTGGAAAAATATAAAACGTCAAATTTTGATTTCTGTTTTTTGTCACGAGTACGTCCCTCACAAAAGTGTCCAGAGATTCGTATAAACCAAGTATCAATCTTTTCTTTGACCATGCCTCCCCCTCAAGCATCTCTAAAATCCTGCTCCACCCCCGTGACACGGAACAATTCTTGTTCAAAGAGTGAATTTATTCAATATAAATATTATTTGTTATTCAAAGATAATTCAAACATAATTGTTGATCAAGGAGTAAATTTTTGGCGTGGAGAGAGCCTAAAAAGAAGCCATTAACTTGGTCCAAACCAGCTTCCAGAGGACACGAGATCCATGAAAGATAAAAAAGATAAAAGGACGAAAGGACCTTGAAGAAAATTGTAAGAATATTTTTTAAAAATGTAACAAAACAATGTGACACGATAAGCAGCAAGTTAAGTTTCGAAACATACAAAAGGAAACTGAAATGCACGGATATATGATAAAAGTTTTTTCCGTAATGCTTTCATCATTTAAGTTATCGTAATTGTTGTAAAATAAAATAGAGCTACCTAACAAATTCAAAGTACCACGTAAATTAAAAAAATCTACTGTTAACTCATTCTCGCGGGACCCAGGTCGAAAACCAGGGCACTGTATGATTAAAATTGCACTACTTGACACGACGCGATATCCGCTTGCGCATTTTTCCCAAAAAAAGTGCCGCCGAGATAACCCGGGACAACTAAATAGTTACGAATTTAGAAAAGCTTTCAAGCTCCGAGTATTTATTCACAATTTACTCGATTTGCACGTTATTTGGAATCGGCGACCGAATTTTAGGAAATCGTCCGCTTCCTCGATTCGTAAATTCCGTACTCAATGATCTCGCTGCAGTAAGTCTAACATTACCGGGGGCTTTGCCGGTGGTGTTCAAGACACACGGTCGGTATTGATTTCGGCTCGATTCTCTAAGTACGGTTTGCTTTAACGCTTCCGCTAAGTCCTTTCAAGCCGGCCGATATGTCTTCCGGCGTTATCCTTGAATCTTGTACTCAGTGTTTCATTTGAATCGATCGTACCCCTGGCTAATTGCCCGGGACCCAACGATTCCGGACAGAGCCCGATATACGAATGGACTGGTTTTGCTGGCTGGACCCATTTCGCAACGCGTATCGTGCCATTTGCTACTCTCCTCGAGACTTTGCACTGTGCAAAAAGAAAAAGAAAAGAAAAAAAAAAGAAAAGAAAAAAGGAAGAAAAAGGAAAAAAGAGACGACAGTGTGTACGAAATTTCCAAACGTACGCCTTTATTTCGAGCGTTCCCGTCTCTCGGGAAGTTACGATCGTTCCCGGCCCTGGCGAAAATCACTGAGAATTCCGCTTTCCTCGACCAACGGCGCTTGATTCAGGACGCGTCGTATAAACCGCGCGTTTCCTGCTGGCGTTGGAAAACCCTTAAAACGCGTTGGCTGAGATGGGAGGCGAGGCAAAACGAGGAGAAGAGAAGACGGAATAGGATCGTTTCCGGGACAAGCGTGCAGCTTGATCGTCCGCAGAACGGGTTGGAAACACGTAAGTAACCCTTGTCAAGGGGCCACGTGGCAGGAACACACGTATGACTTACGTGCTGCTCGCCCCTGCTAACGAGCTATCGCGGATTATCGCGTGTCTGTTTGCGTTATTGCCACGCCAGCGCCACCATCGTCCGGCCGTTCGGTCTTGGGACGGTTACTTGGCCGAGGAACCCACCCCCTATCACGCCCCTGTCATTAATTTTCATGCCGGCCGGACGATACCTCGCGTCCCGTCGCGTCGCGTTCGCCGAGAATTTACGGGCTAACTCGTCCTCCAGGACTTGGCTGCGACCAGGGATGGAAGAGAGAGAGAGAGAAAGAGAGATGGGGGGGGGGCATGGCAGCCGCAGTTTCTCCCCAGAGAGTCCTGAAACGATTAATTTTTCAGGGTAACACGTGGCACGATATTTTCGCCCGCCGGCTGGCTCAACTTTTCCCTATTTGTCGGCCTTATCCTTCCATACGAACGTTCGACAATTTTGTTTTGTACTTTTTCCCCCCCTTTTTGCTCCGGCGAGGGTGGTTTTTTGTTTCTTGCTTTCTTTTTTTTTTACGGAGACGTGGGCGTGGGACGTTGAGCCGTTGAACAGGAAATTTCCACGGGAATGTCTGTTCGTTACATTTGCGATCGACGATCAATTAGGCTAGGTTTGTTGAATTTCGTCGAAGAAATTGCCGTCGATTTTGCAACGAGGGCGAGCAGTTTTCCTGAAAAATTGTGTTCCCGAGGCTCGACTCTGACACACACGAAGCGAGAGTTTACGTTTTAAGAGGGAGCTTTTACGAGTATTTTTAGTACCCGATTCGACGGGGCGACTTGGCATTATGTTAACATGTTACGGCAGAGATAAATAAAGAGCTACTCGCGTCGATGTCTCCGCAGAGCGTTTTTATTTAGATCAAGGGCGGCTGCAATTTCTCTCTAAGCCCGCTCACTCCATCCGATGAAGAGGGGATTAAATTACATTTTCGGCGCGCCATAATTTCCTAGGTACTTTCTTTTTCCTTTTCTCTCTCTCTCTCTCTCTTTCTGTTCACTTTTATTCGGTTTCAGGCTCAACCGGGATCTACTTATTTTATGTAGCAATCTCTCTACTTAGGTAGGAAGCCATATACGCGCGTGGCGCACGAAGTTGTGGATGACAAATGTTGCACAAGTGATTATATATGCTTCCCATGCGTTGAATGCAAATGGACCCTGCTCACATTTCAAGTGTTATAATTAATTGTTTAACACCTCTGTCGTATGAAATTCACCGCTCTCTGACGAGCGATATTTCTCCATGCGTAAATACGCGTATAAGAGAAAACAGTGTCTCGCTCTCGGGGGAGGAAAACCGACGAGAGCAATTTTGCTTGACGACGAAATTGCGCTACAATTGCCCAAAACGATCAATTTTATAATTTCCGCGCACTCTTGGAAATGCGAGTGGCTTTTAATGAAATATGTATGAAGAAAGGATTGCGCCCCTCGTATTATAAATTTTCTTTTTCGTTCCTTGCGTGAGACGTCGCTTCGAACAAAGTGATACAGTCTTGGAAATAATCATTGTGTTCGACTGGAATTTGATGTTGATTATATTCACCCAACACGTGATGGCAATAATCATCGTCCATCGTGGGAAGTGCAATCGCTCAGAAAATAATTACCTTTATCACTTTTTTCTTTATTAGAAATCTAGAAAATAGTTTGTGCGATTGACTCGCGACTCTGGGGCTTCTTCTTCTGAAATCCTTTAATTCTTTTCACTTCAAAAACAAAATTCAATAGTTATCAGCGATCGTAAACGAAAGAAAGTCTCAGCTGACAGCTAAACTAAGTGCGACGCCCCCTTGGAAGGAACACTCCAGTGCAGAAGGTTAATTATTACATCCTGGTCGTCAGTTTCGCCCAGTTAAAGGGATCCTTCTACCCCGGTAATTTTATTTGTCTCGACTTCGAGGGCGATTTTCCACGAATTTTCCGCGAGATGTTTCAGAGAGACAGAGAGAGAGAGAGAGAGAGAGAGAGAGAGTTCCGCCGTTTCATAAGGTTGGAATTTCCGTGGAACGGGTGCGGTGATCGATGAAAATTTCAAGGGGCAACGGCGGGCGAAACTAGCGCCACGGTCGCGCGCGGCACTAATAGATTAGCAGAAAAGTATGTTACTTTTCCCGAGATATGGTAACGTATAGACCTTTTCGTGGCGGCGGCGGAGAGGATCCTCGGGCACCGTTTCCTCCTTTCTCCAAGGGCCATTACTTCCACCAGCTATAGCGCTTACTTCCACGCGCTTAACACTTTTTCCGCTTTTTGCCGGGGCTTCCTGGCGCACCGCTGCCAGAAGATGGCCGCGAAAGAACTACAGAATACTCCACTCACGGCCGCCATTAATTTGCGCGCCCGCCATTCCAACTTCCTGCTGCAAGACAAAACCGTCCGCTTTAAGCTACAATGGCAATTGCTTCTGATCACGAGCCGAACCTCCTCCTCCTCCCGCGTCCAATAACGCTGCACTAGACGCGAAACGTCTTCTCGAATTGCTCGGAGCTTCTCGAACGCGTCAACCTTGTTTCTTTCACTTTCGCCAGAAAATGATCGCGAGATGCGAACGTTACAGAAGGATTAAACACACGCTGGAACGTGTGGAAACGGACAAAACTTTTTACAAAAGTCATTCAAATTTCTGAAGAAAAGAAATGCAACATTGTGAGTCAACGAAAGCAAAATTACTGCAGGAGATTGTAAATTTCTTACTCGCCGCTTGCGACCACTTCAGATCGTAGTTAACGCTCTAGCGTTAACTTTTAGAAAAGGAAAAGTTGAAGAGGAGGAAGGTCGAACAGCTTGCTCTAAATCATGTACGAACATGCGTCGTACATCCGTGAACTTGCTGGGAATACGTCGGCACGTTCGCCCTATCGTCTGAAATCCTTTCTCCCTACCGTCGCTGGTAATTGTTTTAGCTGGAAAGTTCCACCGGGGCGAGAGTTGGTCCGCGTTGGTTCGAGAATCACGCACGTATCGCGAGTTTCGTCGTTTTTCATTGTTCCTCCGTTTCTCCCCTATCATCGGTCCATCTAGTGCCGACCCTGTATCCCTCGGGAAATTTTAAACTCCCAGCCTCTCTCTCTCTCTCTCTCTCTCTCTCTCTCTCTCTCGGCTCACGGCGAGGCCGACAATGTGGGTGGAAAGACAGAGAGAAAAAGAGAGAGAGAGAGAGAGAGAGAGAAGGCTCTGCTGCATCTTCCGTTCCATTCTTGGCATACTGATTAGTAGACGCTCGTGGACGCTGTTCAAGAAGCTATCATAACTGCGATAATGTTTCTGTTTTGAAACAGAACTGAATGAACAGCGTTTCCCGTGGCTTTTGTACGGAATTTTGGAAAAAAAAGAAAAAAAGAAGAAGAAGAAGAAAAAGAAACACGTAATTTTACGTTGCAATTAGTGATTAGAGATTATTCGGACGAGTTTGTTTGAGAAACATAGATGCAGCATAACTGAGAAAGATAGTAACAGAGAGAAATTGTCGATAATTTTATAATCTGATCTAACTTTTTTAAAAAAAAGATCATATATAACGACGATAAAATTTTTTTCACGACTCGAATCCATCATGGTCTCGAAGATTAAAATTTTCCTCTCGCAACGAGCGCTTAAATCTGCGCGATTTTTCACCGTCGTTTCGTTCAACTTGGACGAAACGCTTGGATTTCTTGAATCTTTGTCGACTGACCACGATCGTTCTGTTTCTACAAATATTTAGAAATAACAGAAATTTTCAGGATAATTAAAACGAGATATCATTAACAAGGAATCTTAAACAATACCCACAAATAATTGGATGATAGTTTATAAATGAAAAATATGCTTCCGTCGTAATATACTATTTTGTTCTCATATTTTTCCAATCGATTGAGATACCGATATATTTATTATAATTTCAGTTGTTCAAGAATCAAGCAAAGCAAGCGGTCGTCATAAACATCTTGTTATACATAAAGTAAAATAAATAGTAGTAGTAATAATAATAATAATAATAATAATAATAATAATAATAATAATAATAATAATAATAATAATAATAATAATAAT
>KQ435693.1:1022851-1040088 GCA_001276565.1 Melipona quadrifasciata | reverse complement strand
AATCGGCAATGAAAATCAACGATCAAACTCCCGTCGATCGCGCGCAATTACAAATATTTATAAATCGATCGTCATTATCGAATTGGCGCGGCGTTTAATTGCACCGAAGGTGCTCCCGCGTAATAACAAATCGGCAAATGAATATTCACAACGACTGGGGGAGTGGAAAAACTTAGGGTTCTCGGCGCGACGACCACCGACAAATTACCGCGGCGCGATTTTTTGACAAATTGCAAGCTCGTCAATTCCGACAACTGCGCGAGTGTCGTTCCGACGATGAGAATAGAAAATTTCACTACGGTTCGACGTTTCGATTCGAACATTGTCCCTCGTCTCTTTAAAAAGAACCGTGGACCTGCCTTTTTCGTCTTTTGAGAACGACATTGACGCGTATCGGTGGAAAGTGGAGATTCGACAGATGCGCAGCTTATGAAATTCAATCGCTTCGGAATCATCCTGCATCCTAATCCATCAAACGGCGTATTATCGTTAATACCCTTCAATCTCGCTCGTATTGTTATCTTCCGTCAAATTTGCTCGAACCTGCATCATTAAATCGCTATTAATTGCCGCTCGAATCGGTAACAAACATCGCATCGACTATACTCGACGCGAGTGAAAATTCCTCACTGTCCGGAGGCAAAGTGCTTGAGCAGTCAGTGACGAGAATGGAAAAGAAGTTAGAAATTCAGCGGGTGAAACGAATCTGCCCGGGATACCGGGGCAAATTAGCTTCTCGCGGGCAGGTAACGAGGAGAAAGAGTGGAACAGAGAAATCAAGAGTTATACGCAACGCTCGCGCCGCTCGTGGGCGAGGATCTCGTCGCTTTTTTCACGTACTCCGCGATGCAGCCGGGCGATTAATAATTCGCCGCGAAGACATTGCCGGAGAAAGGGAAACTCGTGTTCGCCGTGGAACGCTAATTTCCTCGGGCGAACGAGAACGTACCTGGCGCGGAATGAACCTGGGCGGGGGAATGAAAGACTCTCTCGGCCGCTCTCCGCCGGACGAACGATGCGATGAAATAAATAACGAGGCACAAAGGGGAAAAGGAAGCGGAAGGTTATGGTGGAAAGAAAAGGAAGAAGAGTATACGAAGATATATACGCGAAGATATATAAAGTAGGAACGGCGACGATCGCGTAAAACGAGTGGTCGGGGGGTTGGCCGACTGCCTGGGCCTGTGGCCTATCGTTTATTAATTAACCGACTTAATTAATAATTCAATAACCGCCAACGCCATCCCACGTGCTGCAACGGGCACAGCCGCGTTCGGTACCCAGCCGCCTCCACGATCGGTTGGATCGGTGTTTGCGCGCAGGGGAACGACGCTGGCCACGGCTTGGCGCGGAGCCTGTGCATTATGGCGATCGGTAGTTCGGCTGGTAGAGCAGCGTGTTTTGCCCCGGGGCTGTGAGGCGAAGCGTTAAGCCTGGCTGATTGCTGCCCCAGTTTCCACTTTATAGAGCGTGTTATTTTTTTCCCCTTCCTCCTTTTTTTCGAAGCTTCAGAACCTCGCGTCAGATACAGCGAGTCGCGAAATTATCAGCCAGCCCACTCGAGATCTCGCGTTACGACCTTCGCCGTCCGGAAGTTTCTTTTCTAATTCGGCGGATTGACCGGCTTTGCTTTCGTTTTTCCCCGCTCGAGGCGGAAACCACGATCTTTCAGAGACCTTCGTCCCCCATTCGGATCGACTCGCGTAACGAGCCGCGTGTCTGCTGGTGACGTACGAACTGCATCGTCGACACTTGGTCCGCTGTGACACGTGGCTATTCTGAACCGACCACAGGGGTCACGTGCAAAGCGTACGGCGCCGCGCAAAAAGCATGCTTCCGTTATTAATTAATGGAGAGCAATTTTTTTCGTCAATTGGAAATATTCGCTTCCAAAGGGGATTCTTCTTTTTTTTTTTTTCATTTCCTTTTTAATGGAACGCACACACGCGAAACGGAACGAATGATGTTTTAATGGAAATATTTTCGTTGTGGAGTCGCGATTAAAGTTTACCTCGAAGGATTAAATTCGCAAAAAAAAAAAACAAAAAAATGGCGTTGCAGCGCGCGAAACTCGAAGAAAAAAGTTTCGCGTTTAAGTTATAGTTTGCGCGTTCCATGGACGCAAATTGGGAGGGAAAAAAAAAAAAAAGGAAAACACTTGGTTTGAAAGTTGTGATGAAAATACGAAATACAGAGGGAACACGAATGATCGATACTTTTTCGTCCGCAGCCTTCGAAATATAGCGATAATATAGCGACGACAGCGCAAAATCGGAAAGTTGGTACTGGATAACCTATAAATCCCAGGTCGATAAATTCGTTGGAGCACCGGAACGACGTGTAAATTTCTATCGTTGACGTTTCGTGCGACTGAACGCTGGTAAGATTCATAACCGGATACGGATTACGAGTCTGGTCTCGTAATTAGAAAACAGGAGCCGTTTGTAGCGTTTGTCGTTCTCCGCCTGGCGATTTATGCTAATGGAACGTCGCTCGTTGCAGTGCGTATTGCAGTTTCGCTTTTCGTTCTAGTTTTACCGTTAATGGGTATAAATTTCGTTGGCGTTGCGCAAGTATTTGCCGTCAAGAAGCCGCACTGAGCGTGATTCTTTAGCACTTTCGACACGGTTTATCTTTGGCCGTTGTGTCTCTTGAACATTCGGTTTAATCGCGAATAATTGTGAAGATTACGAGACAACTATGACCTTAGTTGGTTAAATTTCGTTGTGGAATGTAACGAGAACGTGGTGAAAACAAATCAAACTTCAACACGATTCATAGTAACAACGCTTTATAAAGTTGTTATACGATTGTAATGTAATTTTGTACGAAATATTTCAAAATGTAAGCCTACGTCGCAAATTTGTTCGACAACAGTGACTTTCATTAATCGTCTATCATTTTTGGAACAAATGCATTTTTTTTACTGCAACGATTTTTTGATCCGGTAGAGATCAAAGACAAATAGCAGTTGGCTTGAGGAGATAGCTTTTTCACAAAGACTCGGTAAAATTTTCAAAGTCTTTAGTGACACTTTTGTAAAATCGGCGATCAAAGTGTCTTTCTTTGTTTTGAATTTATATAACCAATGTAAATTCCAAACTGATGTGTCTAACGTATGAGAGAAAAACTTTTTGTATTTCGCGCATTCCGCAAAATTAATCCGTATGTCACACGCGTGCGGTCGTTTAATGTTAAAATTTACGTCAGAGGTGGCTAACTGGCGGCCCTTGCTCCCACTCTCCTGATCGCTAGCGCTATCCCCTCCACTGCGTTGAGAGGGGATATATTTCTTACAGAATCGATACCAACCTAACGAAGGAACATACTTTTATCGAAATTTTAATGAAACTTGGCATAAATGTAGTTTTCGGAAAAATATTTGACCGTATCTTTTTTTTTTTACCGGCAATCGTCGATGTTAAAGAGGATGAAAATTACCCTCAAAGTTGGAGGTGCGGAACATATTTCGTTTTAATTGATTTGACACTAATTTCAAAAACATTTATTTAAACAATATATTTTTGTAAGTTCTCCCAATAAACTTTCTTGAATATTTCTTTCTGAAAATCATGTGTTTAAACACAAGTTACACAAAATGGAATTTTGATTTTTGCATTATACAAAGAAATTCATCATTTTCAAATCTCTCTTACTGGAGCGTATAGGATGTATACTAGAATTGTTCTCTGCAAGGTATGACTCGATGCGAATTCTTTATGAACTATAGTCGCACTCGGTTCACAACGAGCGTGCAAAGATGGACGATCATACTTTTTATAAACAGTACATAAATGCTGTACGCGTTGTTAGACAAAGTCTTTCGAAGTTTTTCGAACGCATTTTACCCGATAAAGTTACGAAGAAACCCTCGTCTCGTTGATAATCTCTCTCTCTTTCTCTCTCTCCTCTCGTTTCCCCTGTCTCCATCTTAGCCCGTGTTGTTTCGCGTTAAAATTCATTCATGACTGGCTAATGGAAGGTAGCGGCGGGGCAACGTGATTATTTCGCTGTTACATTTTAATGAAAGCACTGCTGCTGGTCGAAGTATTATCGATCAGCCATCAGTTGGGTGTTGCTCGGCCCCCGGCGGCGGCGACGACGCCGGCCGGAAGCGATTATTCACCGATCCCTCAGCGGAAATCCATGCGTGCGGTCATTACCGGTAAAATACGGCTAATAAAAATCACCGGGGGAACACGGATTCGTGCAGTTTAGAAGTTGGAAATGGGAAAAGTCGGCATTAAACCTGCCGTGAAACGGGCGAACGGGCCAAGCTGTTCTACGTGCCATCGGGAAAGGACAGAGAGAGAGAGAGAGAGAGAGAGAGAGAGAGAGAAAGGGACAAAAAATGGAATACTTGAAAAACATTCGAAATCCACCGAATCGATGGCTGTTGGTTGTTCCTGCGTCGGATGGTTCGTCTTTTTTCTTTTTTCACGAGATCTCGCGAGTGACTTGACGCGATCCAAGCGCCAAGAAAAGCAGAATACAACTCTTTTCCTCCGTTTCTAACAAACTCCCGTCTTTCCGTGAATTTGAATTCACGAATATTCCTAACGAGAGGTTGCGACAAACAAAATTTCTCTCTTCTTCATTTTCAACTCGTTCGAGTCGATGTGTAATATTTGCCGCTTATTGACCTAATGTAACGACGACACTGTACACTGTAGTGCGCTAAAGTGTTTGACAATTCGCCCGATTTCTAACGAGTTAATCGTAACTGAATTCACGCGAAAATCAACGCCCAATAGGCAAAAGATCGACCGCAGCAAGTTTCGACCGCGGTCGACGTGTTGCTCGATTTCACTCCGTGCCAAATGGCATTACGGTGCAACGTAACTATCGGGCTGCTCGATTGCAGCGACCGGCAACTTTTGTTTAGACTTTGACTTTCAGCCATTAGCGTGCGCGGTCACTTTCGAAAAGTAGCAAGTGTTGAAGCGTTCGCGGCGCAGCGAGCCGATCGCAAATAATTCCCGATCGTCGGTCGAAAAATCGCAAAAGTTGGCAAAAGTCGACCGCGGTCGATCGGAACGAGGCTAATTATTTCGACGCGGATGTGGGTGAAACGAACTGGCGGGAGTTGAAAAAACACACAAGCGCGAAACGAAAATCGGCCGCGCGAGGCGAAATTTCCACGGGGGTGGATCAATTTGTCGACGAGCCACGAGCAATCGACGCGTCACGCGTTGGAAAAACAAGCATTATGAAACAAGCGGGCTACGGGCGGTGTAATTCGCGACACTGTGGCGAAAGGTCGATTCTTCGCGGCGAAAGCCACGTCGAAAGTGTGTAGAACGAAATTTCTCCCCCGCTTTTTCTGGTTTTTTGTTTTTTCCCCCCTTCTCCCCTCGTTTCCGAGGGAAACGGGACTGAAAAATCGGTCGAGCGCTTGCCGCTCGAGCCTCAGTGCCTCTCAATCGTGTTCCCCGCGCGGTCGCTGGCAACACCGCTGGAATAATTGTTCGATCAAATCGGCGTAAATAAGCCAACTAACCACAAAGATCCGATGAATCGCGCTCGCGTAATCGCGTGCCATCCGATGACGAACACGCGTCTCGCGACGAGGGAGACTCCGTCCGCGGAGAACCATTTGCGCAGTCATTTTCCGGTACGCGTGCACTCAAAGGATCTTTGAAGTCGATTTTTCGCGAAGCGAAGTGAAAAAGCGCGCTCGACGATTTTCGTGCAATTTTCTTCTCTTCTTTTCTTTTTCTCTCTCTCTCTTTTGGCCTGGAATTATTGCGCTCTTCATTCAATTGTGAAACGAGATTCTGGCAGCGAGCATTCAGACCCTATAATAGATTCTGATTAAGGGATTTAGCGCGTTAGAAAGAGGACTCGTAGTCGAAACAGTTGAACAGTTGGAAGAAATTATAGTAGAGATAGTTAAGTTGACAATAAGTCACACGAATAGTACGATCCATTATAGTTGGTCTCTTCAAACAACAGTGGACGGTCCTTCGAAGACACCAGTCGCGATCCTTAATAGATCTTTTCGATCGCTTTTCGTGCTAACGAAAAGATTAACATTCGACAACGATTCGTTCGATCGTTTGACCGTTCGATTTGTTTCATCGCGTGTTTCAGCGGAATTTAGCCAGGTCGTCTTCGATTCTACTGCGGAACGGCGCAGACGCGCAGTTACGGTAGGACAGTTGGACAAACGAGGAGAAAGTATCCTCCGCGCTTCAAGATCTATACCGCGCGGCAGGTGCAACGCGAGCCGCAGGCAAACTTTGCCACTCGATAAATAACAATTTGCGCGAAAGTGACGCGGAAGGATTTACGCGGCGCGGTGGCTTCCGCGGCTTTGCGGCCGCGGAAGACGCGTTCACGCGCGTGGATTTTCGAATTTTCCACGTCCACGCGGGATGAAACACCGACAATCGTTCGATTAAAGGAATTAACGCGGAACGCACTGACAAATGGCCAGCTACCGAGAACAACCGATTTTGTGTCGCGTTCGCTCTCGATTCGTTTTCAAATTCGCGTCATTACTCTTCGTTCCGCTGAAAGCACGAAATTCTTTGCGTTGCACTTTTTTTTTGTTTTGTTTTAAACGATCGATGCAACTTGCACAGCTCGAGGAATGATCGAGAATTGAAACAGGGGGATTGACTTACAATTACGAGCATGATTTTCTCGACTGCGCACGATACGTACAGGGTGGAAAGAAAAGTTTGTTCGTGGCTGTGTCACAGACGTGTAAGGAACCTACGCCGAATTTCAAGATCTAATTTCTTTTTTTTAATATTGTATTCTACTCGTCACGAAGGAACCATAGGTCGTAACCCAATAGTTCTCTTGAAAAGTGGCGAAAAAGTTTCTTAATCATTCAACACTGCGGATGCGTGCGTTCTAACAGCGACTTTATGGTTCTGAACGCGTAGATGTCCATTTGACGCAATTTTAGATTACTCACCACGAAGGAATCATAGGTCGTAATTTAATAGTTCCTTTGAAAAATGGCAAAAAAGTTTCCTGATCATTTAACACTGCGGACGCGTGCGTTCTAACAGCGACTTTATGGTTCTGGACGCGTGGATGTAATGCAAGTTGGTTTTATCATTTGATTATTTAAACTCACAATGATGCTACGACTATGATGAATCAGTGAAATACGAAAATTAAAATCCAAATTAGTCTAAAATTGCGTAAAATAGACATCCACGCGTCTAAAACCCTAAAGTCGCTGTTAGTACTCACGCGTTCGCAGTGTTAAGTGATTAAGACACTTTTTTGCCACTTTTCAAAAGAACTGTCGTTCTGGAAAAAAGTTTTTTCTTCGTGATAAGTAGAATACAATGCAAAAAAGAAAAAAAAATTAACCTTGAATTTCACACTTTCCTTTCCACCCTGTACATACGTGTTTACGAGAATGCTCGAGAACGCGAAATACGTTCATTTGTTACAATTACGTGGATGTTCATGCAAATTTATATTTTTATGAATACCGCCAAAAAAGAACAAAAAACACAAAACGGCGAAATGTTCGTTTTAATTAAATATCGCGGCAAACGTTGTACTTTGAATGCGTTACGCACATTTTTGTGTATTACGCGCGTCCTGTGTAGATTTTCAACATCTTTGAGCTTGCCACAAAATGTGCGTTAAACAAATTTTTACCGTTCTTCGTCAGTTTCACTGGTCAGAGCGCTCTGCAATTACTTCACATTTATTGTTGCAAGTTGGAATTAGCGTGTATTAGAGAGAAAGAGAGAGTTGTGTCTAGAAAACTCTGCGGAGAGGGTGGGAAATTTGGTGCGAGAATCGAAGCGGAACGTAGAGTAAGAAATTCAAGTAAATACGAATGAAAAAAGGAAAAGGAAGATTCTGTTCGACAAAGAATACACGGAAACATCCCGCGTTGAAACACTGAGTTTATTTTCGTACACGCTTCCGTGTAAAATGCAACAACAAAGTCCGCGGCGAAAGAAGTTTGAAAGCGTTTGACACAAAGAGGAGAAATGCTCGGGAAACGGCTGATTGTTTGATTGTGAATTTGAAGGTTAGTTTCGAGGGCTCCCTCGCTCCGATATCTAAAGGACCTTCTCGCGCAGATAATCCTCTCTTTTGCCGTATTAAAATCTGTTCCAAAACGAATGCGATATCATTGTTTGTTACGATAAAACGGACGTTAATGCACGTGTATGAATTCGACTAGTTATTGTATAATACGAGGATTATGAAAAATAACAGAGCAGAGAGAGAGAGAGAGAGAGAGAGAGAAAGTTACAGTTGTCGGCTCTGATATTTGCGAAGGTACAATAAATGTTTTTCCCTCGGAAAGAATCCAGCGCGTTCGGGTATACGCCGAACAAACGAAGCTTTATTAACTCTTTTGCAATGTTGCTCTTTTCGAAACGAAACGAAACGAAACGAAACGAAACGAAACGGAACGGGACGTTGCTCCGTGTCCTACATTTCGCGAAAATTTCATTCCCGGCGCCGATAATAAATCAATCGCGGTATCTGTCGCGGTATCGACGTCAAACGCTCGCGAGATAAATACGAAAATATTTGTAAATTCGTATCGAGTACACCGTATATAATATGAGCGCGGCGCGTGACCATTTTTGGAATTTTAATCGCGCAACAACGTCGCGTTCGCGCTCTCCAACGTTGATCCACGCTTCATTTACATTCCTGATCGATTTGACCGATCGTTCGAGGCTCGGTTCCGAGGGAGAAACTTTTCAGTTTCGTCTCGAATCTCTCCCCGAAGATGCTTTCGCAATACCTGGAGTAGAAACTCGTTACAAGCGGAGGAACAAGCTTCCTCGAATTACCGGAGAAACTACAGTTCAATTTTTCTCTCTACTTTCCCCACCCTATCTCCCGATCGCCATCCAACACTCTGCAGACACTCGCCCCTTCTCTCTCGGCCACGGAACAACGAAACAGTTGGCTGGATCGCGACCGGGGAAAAATAATTCGCACGGGGCGAGGGGGAGGGTAACGCAGATTGATCTGTCCCGCGTGGTCCATTACGCCGCCAGCACGCCGCTCCGCCGAATTAGACAAGGTCATCTCCGTGTTCCTCCGGCGAGGAACGAGCTCCGCAGGACAGTGTCACGGGTCACCGGGATCATTTTGGACGCGGAACGGGAGGTGGTGAGAGAGAGAGAGAGACAATTCCATTGGTTCGAGTCGATCTGACTGCGACTTACTTCGACTTGCTACGCTCCCTCTCCCGAACCGATCGTCGCGTCTTCGCTTGTTCCGATCGAACGCCGTGATAACCGTCGACCGACCGGAGAGGTGGGGGCGGGGTGAAAAACCAGTGGTTCGAGGAGAGAAATCGCTTCGCCGGGAACATTCTCGTCGCTGCTCGACGACCGGAGGGAGGGAATCCTCGGATCGAGTTTGACGAACAGAAAAGATTGAAAGGCATTTTACGAGAGGGAGAGAGAGAGAGAGAGTTACTGCGGCTCGATAGTTTTCGAATACACAATAGTGGTTTAATTGTTTTGTTTTCTGCAGCTCTTTCTCTTTCTGTCAAACACAGTACAACGACAGTACAACGACAGAAGATAAAATTCAAATTAAATCACTGCGATAGATAAAATTCAAACGATACAGCGTTTCGTAATATTTCGTCTTTGATGTTGCGCGTTGTTGGTTAACAAACGATGTAAAGAGGTATTGAAAAATTGATGAAACGAGCGTAACGAGCACGATGAATATCGATTTGCAAAGGAAGGCGAACGATCGTTTCCCATTGTTCCGTCGAAACTAATTTCCCCGACGGTGTAAATTGTAAATTTCGAAATTTGAACGGCGCTTCGTTCGAAAACCCCGAGAAGTATCTCGCCTCTTATCTCTCGACGTCACGCTGTTGCGTTTCAAAGGCGAGAGGCGAAGAGCACCGGGTAATTGCGAAATGATACATTTCGAAGATAAGTTTGGCAAAGTCTGGGAACTGTTACCGTGGTAGTTCCGATTTGATAAGGAGCGTAGAATTAATCGTTCCGCTTTATGCATGCGAAACAACCGGGAAGGGCGGTGGCAACTCGTTCGACGTCTGCTGCAGTTCTATTTGCATTTGTAAGTATTTCTTTCGCCTCATTTGCCGACTTGCAAATTTGAACTGGGGAACTTCGCGCTGCCGAGCGATCGACAAACAACTCCGTACACTCGATTCGCGTGCCGCCAGCCGAGAAGATTGGAACGAGACACGAATAGACACGAATTAGTTTCGAAGCGTGTGAAATCTTTCTGTGATCGTAATTGTAAATTACTATTCGAAAATTGCACAATTGCCAATTTTTTTTTTTTAAAGTTGCGTCCAATTCTATTTTGTAGCTTCTGTTTATAAAGTATCCGAGTGTTCTCTGCAAATACAATCTTTTTTGTTATATATAGTTCGAAGGAAATAAGTTTTAAAACTATTTATAATGAAAGAACCATGTTTGAATTTATATTTAATTCGAAATTAATGAAATTAGTTTCTTCCTATATTTTGATGTTTGATTAGAAAAAAAAGAAAACTTTTGGATCACCCCGTAGAGTGGAGGGTCAGTCTTCTTGATTGACTGTTTATGGGTTATTCCTGTTCTTAATTGAGTATGATTCGGTATAATTCTTTCTTTTTATCAACGAAAGTGATTAAGTCGGGCCTCTTCAGGTGCAACGTTAATGCAACGAAAATTAGCGATTGGTTGATTTGGGTCACGTGATTCGCAAGGAGGCGTGGCATAGACCTCGAGTAGGAGTGGCGTTGTCTGGTAGTGAGCGATCGCGCCTGTAATTTGTTTTGTATCGATTCAAATGTTTGCGTATCGATAAAATTTTAGGGCCTTTCAGTGAGACGAATCGTACAGTTCTTTTCTTTCTTTTTAATCCGTTAAATCAAGTTTCTTGATTGTGGATCTTCGTTCGACGTTGACCACAGTCGCTTCCATTCGTCCTTGACGTTGGTTTTCGCACGGCGTATAAGTTCTTGATATGCCAATTTATCGATTTTTAGCTCCCTAGATCTCCTTGCTCGAATTTCTTCTGTTACTACTAACCGTCTGACCAATGCGCGTCTGTACTACTTGCAACGCTAAGTTCAAATACTGCACGGAAACGTTTCCGCGAGAAGTTTCGTTTAATTCTCGCACGAGATCCCAACGAAAGTGTGATTCCTTTGTGTACAGAGGAACGACAACACAAATTCGGTTTCGAAATCGTTGCACTTGTCAAAATTATCTGCCTTTTTCTGGGAGAACTCTGAGACAACACCCTGTATGAGAAGCCTGAAAATTAATTCAATTATGAAAATACACTCTTGTCGAACGTCTCGGTATTTTAATATTCAGTATTAAACTTATAACTGTTTATAACGAATCGCGGATCGTGGACATGCACAAAGACTCGATCGCTACGGTGAAACAATTGCGTTTTCCTTCATCGTTTCCTGACGTAAACTGATTCAGTGTTAGCGTCCCGATCAATATTTGTTTTTTTTAAGATTAAAATTCCCCGACACACATCCATTGTTGTATCGTACCTAATTGACAATTTTATTACCTTAATTATCATCACCATCGAGATCCGTTAATTAATTATTAATTTCCAGCGAGCATTGTCTTCCGGACCCCGTCTCTCGTTGCAACGCGGCTTATTAACTGTTGTTCGTTTCGCAACGACGTAAGCAATGACCAACCTACGTGGCCATTCGAGGCAATTCGGGGAACAATACGGTAACAAGCGAGCAGCTGTGGTTACAGTATCAACACTCGTATTCGTATCGTTCGTTGCTTCGAAGATCTGTATCCACTTTTGCACGCGATAAGTTGTTATCAGCTAGAATTTTCTGACGACGATCGTCAGTCACCGTTTTCAGCTACGGTCGAGTTCAACTCCTTCGAGTTGTAATATCGAGTTACATTTGAATTTTCAATTCTCACTCGTCAAACTGAAGTACAATAAATACAAACTATATATATATATAATTAGCTTTCGACGCTTTGCATCTGACACGCGATGAAACGACTAACGCATCTGAAACGACTAACGTTTGCTGAAGACTAGAGAAGAAAATCGTTGAGACAACGGGTTAAAGGGGTTACAGATTGTATTGTATTGACATTCACCGTTAGACAGAGAGAGAGAGTGTTCTCAATTGGAAGCTCGATTATGCGAAATAATTAATGGCCCTCTTCGCGAGGGCGATGTCCGAGCAAGTTTTCCAGTCGTACGTTGGTATTTGAGAAGCCTCTTAGGCTCCGGGGGGGATCGAGAGGCTATGAATGTTTGACGAGAGTCGCCAGCACAGGGAACTTCATTTTCCATTTAATCGTTAACCCGAGCAGTGGGTCACGCTGTCTCGAATTTTGATTTAAAGTTTAATTTTATAATTCAAGGCACGCGGGGCGCGCGCGCGCCGCGGATATAAAATTCCACTTTAATTCCTAGAATTCCTCCTCTCCGACGCCGTGTATTTATTTCATTTCCTGCTTCGTACTGTTTACCGTGTGATTATTTACATTTTCTTATCGCGTCCCTGTCGCGGCTCGTAGAAATAACGCGATCGCGTATTCGAAGCGAATTCCAACGTCCAGCGAAATATTACGTCCCCTCTAATTATAATAAATACTTTTGCACTTACGTTGCGAAAACGCGACGTTTGTTTACAATGTCTGAGGATCTCGATGCGCACGTACACAGAGACCTAAAACGCGAAAATAAAGCAGAAAATCGAGACAAATGTGTATTCATTTGCGCAAACATGTCAAGTATCGTCGTCGCTGACGTGCCTTGTCTGCGCAGTCGTATCGATCCCTTTCGTTTCTTTTCCCCGAAAGAGTCGAGTCAAAAGTAAGCAACGAAAAAGTATGGTAAGAGTAGCAGCAAGTGTGTAATGGAATCGATAGGGAAACGCGCGAGCACGCACGTACTTGCGAGAGTTCTTGCGGCAGCGAGCCGGGAAACGACTTAATTTATGTATAATCGTTGATTTTAAATTCAATACGGGAGCTACCCTCCGTCCTTCTCTCTCTCTCTCTCTCTCTCTCTCTCTCGGTCTCTCTCTCTCGCTCCACCACGCGACGAACAATTCTCCACGCTGATGAATATTAATCGGCAGTTTAATCGATATTCCTTCGTCTTCGGCCGCTCGTGGAATATTGTTTTCTATTTTCCACGTTCTACGCCATGCCTCTGCCGCGTAAAACGCAAGGTGCTTTGCACGTGGACGAGCGAGCAAGGAAACGCGACCACTGGGAATAAAAGATCCCCCGCGAGAGGCTCGAGAGCGAGAATGATTCTTTTACGCGGCGTTAAGCGGCACGTTTCGTCCCTTGTAGTCGCTCGAATATTGAAACTCTAATACTCAGCGTACTTGCGAGATCAGCCTGTTTGATTCTACAAAATTCTCGAATCGAAAATCCAGAGAGAGAGAGAGAGAGAGAGAGAGAGAGAGGGAGTTGAAAGGTCAAATATTGAGACGGAAGACTCGAAGAGGTATTAATACACCGGGGGTTATGCCGGCTCCACAAAGATCCGCTAAATCTTCCCGAGGTTCGCGTTCGTTAAAGTTTACCCTCGTTCGATAATCAACTTCTATCTTAATCTCTTCGTAATTCCTCGTAATACGAGGCGGCACGTGCTGCACGAGCTTCCCATCCCCCGAAAACGCTACAAATATATGAATTTGTTCCCGGGTGTGGCGCAAGATGCGACGCGAAACAACACCGAAAACCAAAGTTCAATGAAACTTTGCGCGCGATCAACGTTTTTACAAATAATAATTTAGCAGTTTGACCTTTTCAGGGACGAATTTTTAATTCAATTTCATTTTATGTTTTTTAACAACAATTGGGATTTATTTCCTGGCTAGCAAATTTAATAAGGATTGCGCGTTTTTCTTGTTTTGTTTTGTTTTGTTTTGTGAATGGAAGTAGCTTTTTATTAACTGTCCACGTATGCGGCGTGAAGAGGTTAGGTTTAGATTTATTTAGGTTTAGGTTAGTTTAATTAGGTTTAGGTTAGGTTTATTTAGGTTTAAGTTAGTTTAATCAGGTTTAGGTTAGGTTTATTTAGGTTCGGGTTAGTTTAATTAGGTTTAGGTTAGGTTTATTTAGGTTTAAGTTGGGTTATTTAAGTTTATTCGGGTTAGGTTAGGTTCAATGGCCCGGAGACGGAGAATTGCAGTTGGCGCGTTGGATCCGCGAACAGCGACGCATGTTCCGCGATGTTTAACCCGGTTACCCGCCGCTTGAAGCTGGCCAGAGCTCTCTCTTTTCCTACGAGTGTTCCACGTCTTTCGCTCTGGCTCATTCCCTCCTCCCCCTTTTTATTTCTTTTCCCGGAAATTCCACCGGCAGGAAAGACGGTTAATGCCGTTCCCTTCAAAAGTGACTGCAACGCGAGGGAATTTTTCAATTAGCTTCGTTCAGTGCCCGCTGGATAACTGGATGACAAAGCGGTCGAGCTTTTGTCGCTCAACCATTTTCCTTACCGGCAATAAACATTGGCCATCGGGTTTTCCCTTCGAAGAATACCTTTCATCGTCACGATTCGAAAAGATATTCCTCGCTGAAACGGATCACCCTGTACAAGGCGAAATTGACTGCGAAATTTACCTCGAATTACCTCAATGCGCTACGAATCTCTGACTTGTGATTTGTTCGATCGATTAATCACGAGGCGAAAACTGACGAAATTAATTACCACCGGAATGGAAACGTTGGAGGGGGAGGGTGGTGGATGCAAATCATCTTAAAACAAGCGAAACCGTTTTCGATCGGATAGGTTGGAACGTCCGAGTGGTAAATGAAGGGGGAGCGTGACATAATATTTAGGGGGGAGGGCATTTGTCGTGCTAGGTACAGACCGACGACCGCGTGGCCCATTAAAAATTCAATCTACACAATGGCAGTTTTCCGATTTCGCGTTATGAATAATCGACGATTCGACTGCGCGTTGGTCAAACGGGAGGGGGGAGCTATAATCGGTGTGCGCGGGTTATCTGATACACGTTCTATTACAGATTATCGACTTGGTGCGCCTACGTGACTTGATTAATCGGCCGGCCTGTATATTTAATTCCTTGGCGCGTAATCGATAGCGATTCGCGTCACCGGCATCGGGGGACAATTATCCGTGAAGCAATACTCGAACGTACGTGCTATGAATTGCCGAGCTGACGGCCTATTTGAATAGAACGGCTCCGCCGATCTCTCTGTCCCAAGGAGATCGTTGCCCGCCGCTGGAACGTGAGACAGACCAAATGAGCTCCGTGATCTCGAAATTGAAAACGAGCTTCCGCCCACTCTTATGCGTGTTCAGATTCCTCGGGCTCTTTCGAGGAAAAAGTTAGTTAGATCGTGAAACGAGGACGAGGGTCGCGGCGATCGGTTCGACCCGAGTTTCCTCTCTCGTTCTTGTCGACATTTTTCTTTTTTTTTTTCTCTTTTATCGTCGACGAAGGATCGGTTTCATTTCGTCAAATCGATACCTTTCGTTCGTGACGTTCTCGAATGATTTATTCTCGAAATTTGAATTTCGCCAATCTTAATAATCGTCCTTCGTTAATTCCTCCGTTAATTTTCAATGAATTGAAAAGTATCACGAATAAATGGAATTTTGCATCATTTAATGAATTGTAATTACTTTGTTCGGGGGATTAATTTTGAAACGATTTATTCGTGAAATGAAATTCCTCCACTAATTTCCAGTGAATTGAAAAATACGTTTAATAACTAGAATTTTATGTTATTTGTACGTGCCATTATTTTTATTATAAAGCGTTTCTTGAAAGATCAATTTCGAAACGATGTACATTTCATTTAAGTTGTACCGATCCTCCTTGGACATCAAATGAAATTCCTTTATTAATTTTCAACGAATTGGAAAAAATATTTCCAACAAGTAGAACTTTATATTATTCAATTACATATGTAACGTTTTTTGAAAGATTGATTTCGAAATGATGTACATTTTATCTGTATCGTCTTTAGAATCGCTGAATAAATAGCTGAATAACCTCCGTTTGAACGTCAAATTATTGACTGAAAAATACCTTTAATAAACAGAATTTTATGTATTATATATTTCGCATCATTTGATTAATTGCACGCGTAATACATTATTAATTACACATATACAATCAATCGATTGAATAATAAAAGATTTTGCTCATTAAAAGTATATTTGATTTCGTTGAAATCAACAAACGAGTTTCATTGTTAACAGTACAGTGTTTCTAGCACTTTGAAGTTTGAAAATCTTCAATTCCTTCTTCTTCAAAATTATCTTTCGACAGAAACCTTTCCTTTTTTCTTCCTGAAAAAGACACGAAATAACACAATCGAGATGATCGAGATCTCTACTCTCGCGAGAGGCTGGATCGTCGATTCCTGGATCGGTCGGCGATCGATCGGAGTCAAGATGGTCGCGTCTGGTCGCGTCGCGTCGCGGACTGGCGTCGATTCTCGAATTTATTTGCCGCATTAATTGGTTTGTGGATCAGCCGGGTGCGGCGCGTAGCACGTGTCCGAACGAAACGGGCTCCCCGCTGGTGGGAGGTGTGTGTACGTGTGTGTGCGGGTTCGTGATCGACGACGCGGGTTCGCGGAGGGGGGTGGGGGGGGAGGGAAGAGCGAGGCAGAAGAAGAGGAAGAAAGCGCGTTCAAGCAAAACAAGAAACACGCGGCCGACAGGAGAGATCGGTAAGGAGATGCCATGCTGGGGAATGGGGTGAACGAAGGGCGAGGTAAGGAGAAAGGGAGGAAGGGTGGGAGGAAGGGAGCGCGCACCGCCGAGAGGGCACGACGATCTAGAGTGGAGGAGCATGCGCGGGTGGGAGTGGCACCTTATTCGTCGTGCAGCTCCCGCCAAGGCTTTCTGTCAACTACGAACTCTCGTACGGAAAAGGTACCCCTCTGTCAACGTGTCGCCGCGCCGCGCGCCGATATATCCCGTCGTGCGATCGACGACCTTACGGAGAAAGAGAGAGAGAGAGAGAGAGAGAGAGAGACTCGCCGCAACTCGGAGAGGTTTGGCGACACTCTGTGCAAACCACATTTTTTTTTTTCGCATTTGCACACTTTTCTTTTCTCCTCCCTCTCGTGTATCGCGCGTGTGCGTGTGCGTGCGCGTAAAGATTCTCGGATGCAATCGGTCGATGGAATTTGTTCACGAGTGTTTGCAGCGCGAGTCGCCGAGTGATCGAGGGATACGGTTCGATCGGCTCTCAACGAGGATTACGGGCAGAAAGTGTATCCGGATGGATAGGCTGAGTC
>KQ435693.1:1004183-1022837 GCA_001276565.1 Melipona quadrifasciata | reverse complement strand
GTGGATCGATACAAAGGCTAGGTGATCGCGACGATGAAGCGTATCGCGGGATAGGCGTTGTCACGTGGTGTACGACTAACAATAAGTGTCACGTGGCTGTGTGGCGTTTGAACGCGTTTTAGGAGGAACCTTCTTCGAGGACTGAAGAGGCTGGCGGGCGGCTACCCTCCTTGGATCTTTTGGAGCAGTCGAGACGCGTGGATGGAAATTACGAAACAAAAGAATCTCTCTGTTTGAAGTTGTCCGACTGACATCAACTAACGTCTGCACGTTGGTCCAAGAATGAAACGGTTGGCGAGCAACGTTTGTCTTTGAGGCTGACGGCGAATAATTAATCAGGATACTAATTAGCCGGCGCCGCTGCGAAGAGAACGAACGCGAACGGCTCATCGGCCGGGCTGGCTGGCTCGCGACGGATTTGCTGATTAAACTCGCCACCGGACGACCCGACCCTAGGAGGAAGGTAGAATCCGGATGAAAGGACGGGCTAATGAGACCGGGGAGACGCCTCGAGAGCTTCTCGTAAGAACGCGATACTGCGGGGATCGGCTCACAGCCACGGAACTACCGGCCAGATTGGCAATTTTCATCGGGAGTGGATAGAAGAAAGAAGAAAGAAAAGAGAAAAAAAAGATGTGGGTCACTTGCAGCTGTGTAGCAGCAACAGTCGAACGATCGAGCGATCTCGATTACGATCTCGCAATTTAAGAACTCGGCATTTTCTCGATACTTACGAAAGCACGGTGCGTCTGCAAGTTGCAAAGTGCGTCGAACTGGATCGAAGCGGCACGCGAGAGGAATGGTGTAAACTTTTACGTTTTTTCAATTGCGGAAGATCAAAGTGCCGTGTAGATCTGGCTCCAGTGGTGAAAGTCCCCGCCCATCGAGCGTCGTTTGACTGCGAATTGCTGCTCTCGGGATAGAATTCGAGATCTGGGAGTCTTTGAAATTTCAGAAGGCGAGAGGAGAGAGAGAGGGAGAGAGAGAGACAATCTCCTGGAGAATAAGAGGAAGGGGCGAGGAGGAGAGGAAGGTGTGTAATCGAGTAAGGTGGAAACTCGCCAAGTGGCGGAGAAGGTGGTGTAGCCTGGATCATCATCGGCGGCTATACCAAGTGTCCGGGATCGGTTGGATTAACAATCGCTGGGTGCAAATTACACGGCGTGTGTGAGTGATCTCTCCTCGGGGGAACGATCGGTCCGCGCGGCGACGTTTCTCTCAGATGTCGAGCAAACGATGAAGCACTCGAGGCGAGCGAGTGGCTCGAGTGCCACTTCGATCGCGAGCGATTCCTGCTTCAGGTGCGAGGGGATGTGTCTGACGAAAATGCGGCTCGCGCTACTCTTCCTCTGCTCCCTATTCGGATCAGGTGAGAAAACGTTTCTTCCTCTGCTATTCGACTCTACTGTTCCACCAGTGATCGTGCAAACTCGCCCGTTGACCCTTTCACGTTTGCCGAAACTTTAAACTTTAATCGAGGGCGAGACCCTCGATTCCCCGTTCGGTCTCTTTTGCAATTCGTTTGTCAACTTATTTGAGTGCTGTTTAAAAAAACGTGTTCGATGGCGCTTCCTTTCGGTGTAACTGTGAAAAATACCAAGTGACGAAAGTAGCCTACTTAGCTTGTGGCTAAGTAGCTCGTGGTTTAGGTTTAATTGAAAAGAAACTGGCGACGAATGTGGTGCTATAATCGAAACCGAGCGCATTGTACAGGGTGGAAAGAAAAGTTTGTCCGTGGCTATTCATATTTTAGACGAATTCTACATCTTCGATTTGATGAAAGTACGTACAAAGAACCTGAAGTTCGAGGTCAAAAATATTTCGACTCATCACGAAGGTTAAACTTTTCCAAGGAACTTGATAGTTCTTTTGAGAAATGGCGAGACAATTTCTTAATCACTCAACACTGCGAAAGTGTGAGTGCTAACAGCGACTTTAGGTTTCTGGACGCGTGGATGTCCATTTTCGTATTAAGTTTCGTTAACGTTTGATTTATCATAGTTGTAGCATCAGTGCTAGTTTAAATAATCAAATGGTAAAACTAACCGCTAACATTATTTCGTGGTGTAGACATCCACGCGTCCAGAACCGTAAAGTCGCTGTTAGGACGCACGTTAAACGATTAAGAAACTTTTTTGCCATTTGTCAAAAGAACTATTAGATTGTGACCTGTGCTTTCTTCGCGATGAGTAGAACACAATGCAAAACAGTTCGACCTTGAAATTCCAGGTCAAGGTTAATTTTGCTGCAGATTCTCTCCATCAAGTCGAAGGTGCAGAATTCATCTGCGATAGCAGCAAACGCTTCTTTCCATCCTATGTACACTGAACATCGCGACCAAATTATTCGAAATCTGAACAGCGTGGTGCATAGCACCAACTTTAAACATGGTTAAAATTACAAAATAATAAAAGAATAATAAATTTCGTGGTGAAGCGTCCGGACAAATAAATTTTGCCTCTCTCGATTTGTTGTTCGAGAGGAAGCTCTTTAACTTTCTCGCAGTGTTTTTTCGAACTTCAACGATCTTTCAAACGTTTCAAACGATTGTCCAAAACACGCAGAGTTTCGATTTCTCTTTGGCACAAGTTTCCTCGTACTTCGATCGCAGTTCCAGGTCTAGTTCCAGGGTTAATCCCGAATTGGAAGGTCGATGAAACGCGTGCATGACGTTTCATTGTGTTTTGTCTCAGATGTGAAGCGTTAATACACAGGAAATGGCTAAAGCAGTACAATGCTATTCATAAGTCGACGAACGTGTGTATACGTAGAGCGTAGTGTACACACTTAGAGACGGTGGGGGCTGAATGAACGTTGTAGCTTGGAAATGAGACTTGTTAACTTGCTAACTAATAACCCGCGATTGTATATCCTTTTTCTGAAAAAAAAAAAATTGCAAGCTCCCTCCTCGCAAATAACCTCGCATTTTTCGACAATTGTACTCGAGCTGTAAAACTAGGAAACTAGAAAATAATTGCACGTGGCGCCAGTTCTTTATGCTTTCCTGCAAAATTAAAAAATTCGGCAACGATCCTCCTCGACTGGAACGTTGTTGTTTAATTTCAATCGTTCATTTCGCAGCACAAAGGAGCAGCAGACAGACAGAGAGAGAGAGAGAGAGAGAGAGAGAAAAGTTGATAGAAATTAAAAGGACAAATTCATCGGTGAAGGGGCGTAAATTTCCGTTTCTCCTTAACGCTTTAATCTCTGATTCCCGGCCGGGAATTTAATCTTCGCCCGGGATAATTGAAACTTTTTCATGGGTTTTCGCCCGCTGTTTACGCATCTGACCGAACCCGGTTGGTAAATTGAATCGCGTTTTTCGTTCAGACTTGGGCTTTGAGGCGCTTAATTGCCACGACGTTATTCGACCAGCTTCTAGGAATATAGCTGGCTGACCGCCGCGCGCTTCACTCGCAACGAAATACTCCTCTCATCCTCCCTCTCGCGAGCTTTGCCGCGTTCCGGGAAATTCGTTCGTTTCGGGGGAGTGACTGGCAACCGAGAGAGGGATGAAAGTTATTAACGAATGTAGGCACAGGGATGATTCACAGGACAAGATTCTTCCATTTGGCCGGGGGTCATCTGTCGGACTCTATGGAACGCAGTTTTTAACTGTACCTAGGCCAGGGCAAGGTGTTACTCGGAAAAAACGTGGAATTCGCCTGGAATACAGTTCGGCCTCCCTCCCTTTCTTCTCTTCTCTCGTATCCGGATATTCCCGATTTTTTGGAAATTTTTTTCGAAAGGTTGTTTAAACAGTTGACGCCCGCACGAGGCGAATGTTTGTCGTTGATAGTAATTGACAATTATCAGTGCGCCGACCGAAAGTTCATCGAGTCCATTAACGTTTGTCGACGCGTATCGTTGGAATTTAATTAAATATACAGGACAGAGTGAAATATCGACGCCGAAATTGACACAGATTCCGTCACTTGGAGGTTCATCGCGATAACATCGATATTAAGGGCGCGCCCGCCAATAATTCCAGGACGATGACGATATTTCCAGGATCGTGAATTCTCGTTGTTTTGGCGAACGACCGAAACCTCCCTGCCTTCCCTTCCCTCCACATTTTTCGCCGAGTGTTTACGTGCGAATATATTTTAAATGTTTTCACGAGTCGTGCTTGCAAAGCGTGTCTCTCGAAGTGACGTATCAACGTTGCAAAACGTTCGGGCGTGTACGCATTTTTGACTTCTGCGTGGAGTGATTTTGCGCTACCTCGCGATTAACCCTTTTGTCACGTTCACTCTTTCACGGATAAAATTCACTTTGCGAGCGATTATCATCGTCATCCTCTTCAACGATGAACCTGAAGGAGTTCTTTCGAAAATTAAATTCCACGCAGGAAATTGTTGATCACTTGCAAATTGTCGTAAGTGATTTGTATGAGCGTCTGCTATCTGTGCATACAAATACTTTTAAATGTTATTTTCGTTCGGGTATCACACGCGCGATAGAGTTTCGACTTCGGCGTGGCAACGTTATTTTCATTGGCTCGAAAAAGCAAGTTTGTAGACTCGGTTTGCAAAGAGTTGGAAACTTGTGAAACAACGTTACTTCAATCCAATTATTAAACGTACCGTTGTCACTTTCAAAATCGTTCATCTTTATGCGACGATACTTTAAAACGCTCCGTTATGTGAGATAAATTCGAGCAACACGCTACTGGGAGCTAGGAAAATTGTAAACGCGGTGATTACGGCGAACTTTTCCAATCCGCGTCGTTCGACGCCAACATTTCCAGGCGCTTTGCTCGCGAAAGAGCGCGTCGAAAGTCGTTTAAAAGCGTTCCGCGAATCCGACAGTGACAGCCTCGCGACGCAGCCAGCCTGGTAATCGAGCCTGGTTTTCAACCAAATTTCTTTTTTAACCAAATTTCAGTCGCGGCAGAAGCGTTTCTGTAATTTTCATTCGCCACGAGCGATAAACGCGAGCATGCAAATACCGTAGCGAGCGAACAGAGAATGCCCGCTGATAGCGCGAGCGAATAGATCGAAATCTCCCGGCGTAATGAATATCTCGACCGACCGAAAATGTTTTTTAATATATCTCGATCGGACGATATTCGTTGTTCGGCGGAACGCGCGGCGCGTGCAATTTCGATACTCGCTGGGACAATGTTTGCACTGCGTATCGTAAAAATCAAACATCATTTGTTTGAAATCGTAGCCAGCGGGCTCGGGAATCCCGCGAATTGCGTCGCGTTTCCGTTTTTCGCGATAGAAGTGTTTCGAAAGCAGGACGAATATTGACTGTGAAAACTAGAATTCGAATCAAACTTATTAACCTTTTTATTACGAGAGCCAGTTATAGACGGCATCTATTGACGTATTTTGGAGCAATCACATATTAAAAGTATTATACACTATGGACGTACATAAAATTAGAACTACCAACTTGTCAAAATTTGTAATTTTTGTCGGAAATTCTGTGCATGCGAGACGAAACATTTTTGAGAGATTTAAATAACCTTTTGCAAAATACATAAATGAAAGCTCGTGCAAGTTATTGTCTATTTTTCCACTTTAACGTCTCTGATGGAAAATTTTACGCTTCAGTCGTCGGTAGTCTTGGTGAAAATACACTTTAGCCAACAGAACGAGCTCCTTCCATTCGACAGTGGAACATTTGTACGATAAGAAATTATCGCGATAAAAGATCTTTCTTAATCTATTGCAATTTGGAAAAGACTAGACAATTGTCAATTTCTTAAAAGATTAGATTTGAAAAGTTAGGTCCTTGTTATTAGGTTAGTTTGTTTTAAGAAAAACATTCTAGGCCCTTGTCAAAGTGTTACCAGGAAATTCAAGGAAGATTCTACTTCGAAACGGATTGGCGGACTCGGACTCGGAAAACGATTCGATCAACGTGTATACTTTTATAGGACCCAGCGGACTGTCGCTGCGAAAGGGTTATAATCAAGGATAAAATTTCAAAATTTCAGCGCAAAGATGGAGATTTCGACTCGATCCCGTGAGCTCGCGGGGTCGAGCGTTTGCTTCGGAGTTCACTCTCCCGCGTAAATAAGGCGTTCAAGTTCATCCGAAGCTTTCAAACTCGAATACTCTTTTTTTCTCCTCAGACGAATCTCGAGCTTTAACGATCAAATATTTTCGAGCTCTGTAGCTTCCCCGTTCGATGCTGAATTTTTAAGGTGAAGCGTAATTGGTTAGACGACCCGCGAATGCGCGAATGAGTCTCTCAATCTTGCCTCGTGCCTTCAAGGTCCAGTTTTCAAGTTCTTCGATTCGCTCGATAAATAGATATATTCGCTGAAACACTTGGGCACGAACGAGGCCCTGAAGACTTTAAGAAGTAACGTGAGGTTTGTCTTTGCGACTTCGAGCTTCCATCGAATCGCACGTTTTCCTTTCCTTTTTGTTTCTCTTTTCGACTGGTCCGTCGACAATTTTCACGCATCGCTGTAGCTCCCTAGTTTGCGCGTTCCATCGTTTGTCGCGATCTGTTGTTTACACCTTTGTCGCCCATTATTTATAACAGGAGCCCACCGTTTGCTCTAGCCGTTGCTACACTCGAGTGTAACAAATCGCGCAAATTAACGTGACGTGCGTGCCGTCGCGCTGCAAACTCTCTCGTCATCTCCGTTCCCATTCGCGCTTCAGGTTCCTTAGTGTCGTGTACCCGCGTCCTTTTGTCCCTCGTTTCAGCGTTGTTCAATTTTATCACTGAAAGTAATTTTAGCTGGGGTAACTCAGAAAATCGGGCCTCTTCAGATGCAACGCTAATGCAACGAAAATTAGCGATTGGTTGATTTGGGTCACGTGATTCGCGAGGGGGCGTGGCGTAGACCACGAGCAGCAGTGGCGTTGTCCGGTACCGAGCGATCGCGCCTGTAATTTGTTTCGTATCGATTCAAATGTTTGCATATCAATAAAATTTTATGGCAAACAAGTCGGGACAGTTGCTTCTGTGCCTTTCGGTGAGACGAATCGTACTGGGGTACAAGTCGTGCAGTTTTTTTCTTCCTTTGCATATAAATTCGTTTGACTGGTAATTCAGTTTCTTCTAAAAAATTGGCTTTACAAAGTTAAAAAACGTGTGGAAACCAAGGAATAACTGTAAATATAATTCCAAACCTATTTACATCGTAAATCGAGAACACGATTTCCCGATTGCTGGAATTATTAGAGCAAAATATCCATTTCGGTCGGGCGAAACTTTCACAATGATTATAAACGAGTGGCAAATTGGAGATCGACTCGGGTTCCAATGGCATCGGGATACCGGAAATAACGTTGTCGCGTAGGGAACAAAGGTTGCGTAGCGAATAAATTCGCGAAACATGAAACGCAATATCGAGAGAGACAGAGAGAGAGAGAGAGAGAGAGAGAGAGAGAAGGAAAACACACGAAATAACGACGTAACGCGAAAGTAGCGCGTTAAAACGGAGGAGCGAAATCAATTTACAGAGGGGGATTTAATGTGTCGTCGCGAGCAACGTTGGCCCGCAAAGTTGACGAACAAGTTTTAGAACTCGTTATTGAACTCATTACTGGCTTAATTAAGGAAGAAAAGCCACCGCGGGTCCCGCGTTGTAGTGTAAAATCGAAAAAATACAGAAAGAAGCTAAAGTTCTGCGCCTCGTTGCTCGCGCAATCACCGAGCCGAGTCGAGTCGAAATCACGCGTAAGAGTATCTCTCGATAAAATTTGACGTTTGATCAAACGATATATAACGTTGTGTTAAATCTCCGCGTTTCTCGCACGCGTTTGTGGATTAATTCCGATTTCCAAAGTGCTTTCTTCGCTGTCGTTCTAAATAATTTCACCGTTTGAAAATAGTGCACAGTATTTTATAGCGTTTTATTTGACTTATCAGCAGACTGTTTGTGCATTTAAATGTGCTGAAACAAACGAAAGTGGATGAAAGTGTTGGCACACTCGATGAGAAATTATCGACGTTTCGCGGCACAAAGTTTAAACATACTATAGTCGCAAGTTTATTCCTTTGCCAACCTTGTTTGTTTGTTTGTTTGTTTTTTAAAAATGTTTTCACATCAGGCAGCATACTTTTGTTGTCGAAAACTGTGAAAATTTAAACACTTCCAGAAAAGCTGAACAAAAATTTTTTTTCGTTAATTTTTTTCAATTAAAACAAATTTTTTTTTTTACTAGGTCTGCCATAATCGTGAATATCGAACCGCTTGAAACTTTGCCGTTTTATCGAAGCGACAAAAATTCAAGAAATCTCCTCGAATTTAACACATTGACGTTTAACTCCAACGTTCCAAGTTCAATATAATAACGAAAAAGGAAAAAAAAATCGTGCAAGAAGTTTTAAGAGAAGCTTTCAATCTTTGAAACAATGGTTTAGTCGCGATTTAGTAACAAAAAATATTTCCCACGGGCGTTTGAATTTCAACAATTTTCCCCATGTCTTTGAGAAAATACTAAGCGGTGGCTTCTCGCTTCGAAACGAGGCCGACTGGATTATTATACGACTGTTTTTTTCTTCTTGTTGAAGTTACAGCAGAGACAATTTTTCGTCGAGCGTGCGAATGCTTCGCGCATCACACGCATTAATACAGATTTCGCGCATCAAATTAATTAATCACATTTACCTCCTTGCGAATCAAATTTCAAATTTCACTGAATTTAATTTCTGAAAAAGCTTCTTCAATGGGGTTCATCACTGGAGAGCACGCTGCTGCCGGTAGAACAGGTAACAAAGTGCGTCGCTGCCACACTTTCGAGTCGCCCTCAAGGGCGAATTTCATTTGCAAAAGGGAATGAATCTGCGAAAGGGTGAAATTTGATTCGCGAGGAGAAGGTAAATATGTTAATGCAAAGGGACGAGCGTAATCTGCGAAAAAAAGGTTAACGCAGAGTGCGGAAAATGAAACTTTTGCAAAAGGTAATTAGTTATTTACATCGTTTGTTGCACCACTGTGTGTTTCACTTCTGTTTCACTCGTCTGCGAGTCGCTCGCTCGTTTTCCGGTGCAAGGAAAATTGCGAGGAATTTTTGTTCCCATCGTCGGAAAGGGGAACTTCTCGAACGAGCTGCAGGTGGAGGGGTGGGGACAGAATTCCCTTGCTATCGGTGAAATGTGAACTGCTTAGCTGGCGCTTCTGCGCCCGGAAGAGGAAGGAATTAAGCGGCGCTGGATCGGAACCGCGAGGATTCCGATTTCCTTTCGAAAACCGCTGTCGGAGCCTCGTGCCGGTACACGCGCGATTTGTAAATTTTCGCGATGGGACGATCTCGGTAGCTCCGGAGAAAATCGGTAATCGTAAATTTTCGCGGAGCAGGGGCGAGTTGTTCGTTGTTTGAAAGTTTGGAAAACGAGTCGTCGGCGACGAGCCTGTCTCGCGAGTGGCTTGCGCGCGCTCGTCATTAGTCACCTTCAATGCAAATCTGTTGAATGTAAATCAGGCAATATATCACGCAGATAGGTGACCAGATTGATTTATTGGCCCGCTGTTATTGAGCTCCCTAAGGAGAGGAAGTAATGACGTCTTCTAGGTAAGATATCGTAGTGTGCCCCCTCCGACGGCAGCGGCGACGAAGCTTCGTTTGGACGAAGCGCGAGTCTCGCGGATCCTGCGAGGGATTTCCGTTTCCGCTGCCCTGTGATCTCGCCCCGCGACAGAGATAATTGATAGTCGCGAAATTTGCAGTCGCCTCGAGAAGCTCGAGACAACTTTTGGACAAACGTCGAACGATTCAGAGAGTAGTTCGAGCAATTGATACGACGAACGCTCTCCGATTGGATTTTTTCACCTACGTACATCGTCGATTTCACGTGAATACAGAGTGGTTACTCAAAGACTGAATGATATAAAACGAAAATAACTTTTGCAAGCACGTGTCTTCTAAATTTTTTGTTATCTTATTTGGGAATGTAATTAATGGATTCGTTTTTTTGGTATTACGTGTGAAAAAAGTAAGGAGAAAAGGTTATGACTTTTTCAAACCCTTCAGTTTTTCAGTGGCCAACCCGTACGAAAGAATTATACATGTTCCGTTTCAATGAATACTGCAAGCAATTCTGTAAAACTGGAACTCGGTATTTTCTAAAAACTGGTACGTAAAAACGCTGGTATTATATTGAGATATAAATTATAGATTATAATATTGAGATTGTAGATTCTTTGAAAATCTATCTCGGAAGCATCTAATCTCCAGGCTGTTTCACCTGGAAGGAAATTGGTGACACTTTTTTGACGCAAAAATATGTGGGTTGGCCGAAAAAATATGCAGTCGAGGGTATCGAATGCGATTGCGTTCTGTATCGATCAGTTGGCCGATTGTTCACAGCCGCGTAGAGAGTTGCTTGGAGAGTCGAGCAATTACAATTAAAGTATACTTCGAGGGAATCATGGTTGATTTACATCCATGATCAACAGAATCATTTACAGCACGAAATGATGTTATAACTGGACAACTAACGTAGTTTCTTTTTTTTCTTTTTTCTTTTTTTGAAAGTGGTCTATTTAAAAAGTTCACTTGCAACCCAAAAAACGTCGTGTTTATTTAACATTTTTTATAGTAAAATTTCACATGTTTGCATCTTAAATAATTTTCACCATAGATATTTTTAACAGCAGATTTGTGAAAGTGGTCAAAATGACCAATTTATAATTTCCTATGGAAATTTTATATATTTATAACAGTATGATTTTAGATACTCGAGTGATTTTTGATAAAATGTATCGATAGAAGCCTCTTTATAAATCTGTATCATTAACTTTGTCTTGTATCTTGTAGCTCCAGTATCGAATCAAATCAGAAAATTATCTGACGTGTAGGGTGAAGAAGCCTTCGAATTAAAGTTCACCATCGACGAGTATACGATAACGATTCTTGGAACTTTTTTTTTTGTCGAAAAGTATAAGAACTCTTTCGTTGTCGGCGAAATATGGCAAAAGTTAATCGAACAAAATGTATGATATAAATATATTAACAATAATAATAAGTATAGTAATAATAATAATTAAGTTTCTGTTTCTTCATTTGCCTTCACGCAAAAAAAAAAAAAAAGGAAAAGGAAAAGAAACGCAAAAGTTACTGTTTGGCCAACTTAGAATAGAAAAATTCTGGAATTCTGTCAGGAGAATTTCCTTGCAACCCAAAGGCAGAGAGGGCACACTCGAAACTAGAGTAAACCTTAACGAAACGGAAGATCGATACCAGAGTCAAGAATGTCTTAATCAATTTTATCGCGAGGTTCGTTAGCCGGGGAGCTCGAAGGATTCTGTGCTTATCGTCCGGTCTTTATTTTCTTGCCTGATCATCGGGAAAGAGCGGGAAGAAGCCCATTTACCTCGCGGCGGATCGCTGCGAAGTTGATTGATCGCGCTCTGTCGCGAATCCATCGGTCAGCTCCGATCGATCTCGCAGAGAGGGTCTCTCGCGGTAATCTTTCTTACGCCGCGCAGTTCGACGTGAAAAATTATCTCGTACTGGTAATCGGGTACGATTATTCACGAACTATCTGTTTGTCGTGAGATTAAATTACCCAAGTGGATTGCAGCTCTCGCGAGGGACCGAGCGCTTTGGTACAAGACGATGGGAACGAGACGTGAAAATTCTGAAAAGTAGTCGTTTGACCGAGTGAAGTGTTAATAATACATGACATATTAAATTAATATTTCTTTTATTATTCGAGATAACAACGATCTATATATAGAGTTATGTTCGTGTTACTCGAACGCGAGATGTACAGGGTTTTTTTTTTTTTTTTAATAAAACATGAAAATATAAGAAAAATGATAATAGCGATGATAGGAAGTGATTACCCTGGTATGTGATCCTACGGTGTTGTAAATCGAGTTTGAAAATTCATCGAACGTATATTTAAATTCAACCAATTACAGACGCGACAGAAAAGAATAATTAAGAAACGAAGAGTGAAATGTTTCTTCCCAAGATGCTCCGTTTTTTTTCGAGAGCATCGAGTCTACTTTCTGGAGAAAGTCAAAGCTAAAGCTTTGCATTGAAAATAAATTTCATTTCACTCATTTCTGCACGTAGGATGATCTGTTGCAGCGTCTAGTATCAAAGTTCAAGCACGCTGTGCACAAACTTCCAAACCCGATTCGCCCTACGGACAGATTTCACCTCTTTTCTCTTCTTTCGCGCCCAGAGTTCACGCTCTGGTTGCGGCACTTACCGCCGATTCGCTTCTCACTTGCCAGATGAAAATCAGAAACGAAACTCTGAAAGCATACCAAACATTGGCTCGGTTCGATCGAGATTACGCGCGAATTAAAGCTCGCGTTCAAAGAAGCGCGGTAATCCGTGGATCCGCGGGTCGGAGGGGGGCCGATAATGCAGACTTAATGAAAGAGCCGTGACACCGAGCCGCGCTTCTGTCGCGTGGACTCTCGCGAGGACCTCGTGCGTTTGCTCCCTCGCTGGATATTCTAATGGACGGGACGCAACCCTTATGCGGGGTTATACCATGAGCGCATTTAGTCGAATGGGTTAAAACTGCGGTTATTTGCGGTGCACTTCAATCGAATTGGCTGCCGTTTGCATAATCTCCGGCCTCCTTCGCTTATACCCCGCCCGTACGTCCGTGTTCTCTCTCTCTCTCTCTCTCTCTCTCTCTCTCGGAGAGCGTGCAGCCGCCTTGCATCTTTTCTCCCCTTTCGTTTCTCAGCCATTTCTCCGAACCTTTCTCCGTCGCGCGCCGCCGCCATTTCCCGCCTTCCCCGCGCCACCGATGAAAACGTTCCGCGGTGCGGAGCCTTCCTTTTCGCCTGTTTACGGACCAGATGCATTCCCGATTTATTCCCAGTACTCGCCATTCCGCTCCTAAGGGGTCATCGATTTCTCGGTCGCAGCAACGCGAGTCCTCCCTGCCCGCGGTTTCTCCCCGATCCGTGCACCGTTGTCAGACAAATGGGATAAATATAATGGCCAGTCTCAAGAGAGAGAGAGAAGAGCTTCTCTCTTCCCCTTTCGATACTGCCAGACGAATAATTATCAGTCGCGCGTTTATTTTTTACTTTTCGCCGAGCAGAGAATAATTCCCACTGTTCGAGGACCATATAGAATGTTGCAGAATTAACCTTGACCTTGATTTCAAGATCAAATTATAATACTATTAATAATAGTTCTTCTGACAAATGGTAAAAAAGTTTCTTAATCGTTTAGCGTCCTAACAGCGACTTTATGGCGCTGGACGCGTGGATGTCTGTACTACGAAATGTTTATGTTTCGATTATCGTTAATGGTTAGTTTTATCATTTGATTATGATGCTACAGCCATGACAAATTAAATGTCAACGAAACTTGATACGAAAATAGACATCCACGCGCCCAGAAACGTAAAGTCGCTGTTAGGACGCAGTGTTAAGTGATCGGGAAACTTTTTTGCATTTTTTCGGGAGAACTGTTGGGTTCCTTGGGAAAGTTTTACCTTAGCGATAAGCAGAGTACAGTGCAAAGAAAATTTTGACCTTGGAATTCAATTTTGCGACAGCTTCTTTACACGTATCTCCGTCAAATCCGAGATTTGTAGAATTCATCTACGACAGCCACGGACAAACTCTGTACACACGTTGCTTCTCGTTCTTTTTTTTTTTTTTGGCGTTTCACTTTGAGATTCGCGTTTCACGGCACTCGTTCGCGAAGAGTTTCGGCCTGAACGGCAATTCCATGGAACAAAGGGCGTTCGAGAATCGCGCGAGACGATATCGCGTCGCGACGGGCTGGCTCGTCATCGAGATGGCTCCGGTATCAGGACACGAACGAGTATCATTCGAGAGAGGAGGAGGGGGGGAGGGGGAGTTGGCGGAGGAGTGCAGCATTAATATAGACCGCAATATTTCAACCTTATATCGCGGATAATTCCCGGGCTTTTATCGTTTTCATAAACGCGGTCGGTCCTAATCCCCGCCTCTTTCTCTCATTTCCTACCTTTCACCGACGCTTTCGAAAAGTTGTTCAACGCTGAATGATAAGCCTCTTTTTAGCGTCCGTCTGGCTTTCATTCTGCCCTTTAGACTGGTTATTTCTTTCAAACGTGAAAGTCCCTTTTCCCCCCCTCTATTTTCGAATGCCATTCGACGATATATAATACTTTCCAATGGCGGGTCCCTCGACGAGGACGTAATTCGACTTCTTTTCTCCTTCTCGGAATTTACGATTTTTCGAAGATCGTTTCGATCGAACGTCACATAAATCGTCATCAGATCGATTTCCAAGGTACGATGTTTCTTACTCAGAGGAGAGTGGCGTACGCGTACATCCACCGTGAGAGATGTTTTACCAAAAGATGACAGTTCGAGTGAAAAGTTCTCTTCCGGAGTTAAAAAAAAAAAAAAATACACACACACACGCACACATACAGAGGCACGCAGCGAGTGCCAAGTTGTCGTCGAATAATCCGCGGAGTTCTTATGAATTTCTCAGTTCGCCGGGAAAGTAGTTCAAAGTGCTCCGGGTCGTTCAAAGACGCTTCGGGTCGAACAGTTCCGCCTCTGATTCTCGAAATTCCCTTCCGACGTCTGGATACGACAGAAAGCCATCGGGGGATCATAGATGTGACTAGGAATGCCACGTCATACGATCCTTTGTCGCCGTCACGGTTTCAGGCTCGCTCCCTCGAATTCTTTCTGGATCTAGGGAAATTAGTTTGGGAGATTCTCGATAAATCGGGAACCTTTTCGTCCAGCTCGAGCTGAAAACTCTCGGATTTCGCTGGAATTTCTTCAGCGCGTGTTCTTTCTCACCGCGAGAAGGAGGTTTTTTTCGTGGCTAAGTTTCAAACTCGTCAGTTTAGTATAGATTTTGCGCTGTAAATTAAATTTTACTGATCGTGTTCAATCAAATTCACCCCATTCGATACACTTTATTATTTTTGCCAGAATGAAGAAGTTTTTTCAAAAATTGATCCTCTAAACCACGAACATTTAGTGGATGTTATTGATCATTTTGTCGCAACTGTCGCTCTTACGGATTGTCATAATTGTACGAATATGTATGTGAAGCTACCCTGCGCAGCGACAATTATAGGCAAACCTACATGCTTAGTGTTGAATAAGTATCAGGAGTAACACCCACAAGTAATGTGGTCTTTTCAAATTTAATAAACATTACCATCAATCAATAATTTGAAAAAGATAATTTAAATGAAATAAAATTTTGCACAGTATCAAAAAACGACATTACTTTTGTTATTTTACGCCATATTTTTGTTCAAGTACTGTTACATAAATGCAATAAAAATTTCGATCTCCGAACGAACAACTTTACATCGGATTTTATTTTTGTTAGAAATTGTTGTGGCTTTTCTTGTTATTTTTATTACAACAGCTCGAGGAGACAAATTTATGAAAAAAGTGAATTCAATTTGCAAGAAGCGTTAAATAAGCATTTGATGTTAATTTTATGTCATTTCATGTTATTTCTTCTCCAAGCATTATTACACGCGCGCGATAAAATTTTGATTTCTCGGAACAACAATTTTACATTAGATTTTATTTCTATTGTAAATTACCGTGGCTTTTATTGTTATTTTCATTATACTTACAATTTGGCTCGAGAAAACAGATTCGCGGGAAAAACTTGATTTGCGAAAGGATGAATTTAATTTGCAAGAAGCCTGTACGCATTATTACACATTTCAATGCTGTTCGAACTGGTCGTTCCCAAAAAAGCGTTTTCAATTTTACGACGTTGTTAGCTTTCTTATCGGCCGGGTGAAACGGTATTACCGCGATCAGGCGGTCATAAAAGAAAATCTCCCTCCATTCTCTCCCTCTCCCGCTGAATGTTTCTTTTCGAAACAATGAGAAATTGCTAATGAACGCCGGTGCTTTTTGCCTTCGACTACAAATTGATCCTTCCCCCTGGATTACGAGTCCCTCTCTATTAGGCGGCGCTGCAGCATCGAGATCAATTGATCCTGAAAGAGACATTTCGCCCATTGTTTTGCGACAATGGAAGATTACCGGCGCTCTCTCGCAGAGAGCTTGCAATTTTTTCTTATTAAGCAGCTCGCAAATATTTTCCTCTCCCCCAGACTTCTTTTCGCTTCTTAAAGCGCATCTTCGACGTACCGTCGAAGACTGAATCCGTCCAAACAGATCGACGTTCCTCCGCCTCTCCTCGTGTCCGAAAAATTCAAATTTCTCCCATTTTCCCTCATAAAAATTCCCATTTCTCCGCGTATTTCCCTCGACGTTCTCGCCAAACTTCCCGTCACCGGTGCATCGTCCGCGAGTGCTCGGAACTTCCGTCGCAGCCGGATCAAGTCCAGCTCCGAGCGGAGATCGACTCTCTCCGCCAGGAGTCTTCGAGCTCCAGCGCATCGATTTCGATCGTGTGTCCGACGAAGATCAATTGGAAATGAAAAATGAAAAAAAAAAAAAAAAAAAAAAAAAAAAAAAAAAGGAGTATGGAAGGATTGCATGCACAAGGTATTAATCGCGAGGGGAGCAGCTTTCCATCGATATCGGGAGCGAGCTTTTTATCGGGCTTGTAACGAGCGGATTTTCGACGAAGACGACTCCTCTCGTCTCCCTCTGTCGTCAAACGTAGCGGAGGGACGACGTCGGAATCCGGCCGACGTCCTTCGGATTACGGCGCAACGTAACGTTCCTCGAACGTAAACGCCACTCGACCGTCTTATTCGCCGTGTTCGGCTCGTCACGACGAATTCCACGTAGCTCTCTGTCCACTCCGGGCGAGCATCGAAAGTACCGATTACCAAGAGCAAGTGTTTATAACCCGTACGCCGTCGTCGAAATTTAACGGAAGATTAACCTGTTCGGAGGATTATTTTAAAGACGATCCCCAGGAGAATTTTCCTTTTTTTTTTTCATGTCAAGCAGTTTGAAGAGAAGAAATATTTAGGAGGAATTGAAATTGCCTGTAGGGGACACAGTATAAACATTCTCACGACGTGGACAGAGCCAGGTGACAGTATCGGCAGGGCCATGAGGTAATCGTCGAAAACCTTTCATGGGCCTGACCATAAACACCGTAAGATATGAGACGCTTGAGTCAGGGTATAAAAGAACTCCAACGCGTCGACACAGTTAGTTATCCGCAGTTTATTGCTAGGTGGTCCACGTCTGGTGAGTCCTTCCGCGTGTGCAGAGCCTGATCGTGTCGCCTACTTAGCTCTAGCAATAGAAATAATTACCGTCGTACACTGTCTTTGTATACTCACGCATCTCTGTATTATTATTATTATTATTATATATATATTTAGTAGTGTAAAATAAAGGCCTTTAAAACGCTAAATTGCCACTTTTCGTATAAAACAGTAGCACACCGTATGTGTAATTGGTTCTTCAAAGTATCTTTATCACGAGGAACCGATCACATGTGTGTGTGTGATGCATAATAAAAAGAAATAAAAATAAAAATAAGAAGAAAAGAATTATAAGATTATAAGTGGAAGAGTTTAACATTTATTCCAAGAGTAAATAAAGAGACAAGAGATCGTTGTTTTAGGTTCATTAATAAAAATTAGAAGACGATCCAAGGAAACGTTACAGAGGTAATAAATTAATTAGAAAATTTCCCTCCAACGGCACTCATATTTTTTTCTTTCTGGTAATCCTTGGAACATTCTCCCAAACACAAATCCTCCGGGAATTTACCTTCGCAAGCAAATTTTAACCTTTAAGCTTTACTTTGTTCTCAAAACTTATCTTCACGGCTACCTTGCGACTAATAACTAATAACTCAAGTTTATTAGACAGGCGGTGTGTAAACTCGTCTCGAATGGGTTATCCTCCAAAGAGGAAGCGATTCAGGAGGATTTTTCAGTCAATTTCAGCAAAAGTGCGAATTTCTTTTTATTTCTTTGTTTCCCTTCAATTGAAGTCCGATACTCAATTGTGCCTCGAATTAAATTAGCCGGACGGGTGGTTATTAGCTCGTTTTGCCTGTACTTCAAACCGACTTGTCCCGATCCACTTCGAGACTCTGCGAGCTTGCGAAACGCCGACGCATAATTCGCAGAGTGCGTGCGCTAAGATTTGAAGAACTCGGTGAAATAGCAGCGACTCTTTCGGATCGATTGCTCCGTCGAGCAACACCGACGCTACCGGCCCCTTTCCGGGACCCGTGTAATTCTCGATCCATTACGTCTCCGCGAAATCTCTCCGCGCCATTTAACGAGTGGGGAGTGAGAGAGAGAGAGAGAGAGAAAAAAGGAGGAGAAAAAAGATTGCATTCGACGCGTTGCGTTTTCATCGTGCGACTATTTACGATTCTCGTGAAACAGAAACGAAATTCCTTTCAGATTACGTTAATGACGCGCGCTGAAATGTTTCACCGCAATTGAAATGAGCTCAGCCAAAATGTCGGCCGTTTGTTTCTCTCTCTCTCTCTCTCTCTTTTTCTTTTCGTTGAACTCGGAGGGGAATAACGAGAGATCCAGCTCGGAATTGGTCGCTCGATTGCACACTTTTCGAGCCCTCGAGAGAAGGAGAGGAGAGTGGTGTCACGCGAGAAAGAATGATTTACGACGAACGTGAAACCCTTAACGAAACGTTGACGCGAGTTCAAAGACGTTCGTCGCCAGCACGACCACGGCCCCGACGCGACGCCATGAAATTTCAAAGCAGGCAACGAGAACGTTCTTCCAGGCAACGCCGCGTTCTTCTGCTTTACCTACGATCCTTGCGTCCTCCGCGAAACCCTTGCAGAAATATACACG
>KQ435693.1:962594-985166 GCA_001276565.1 Melipona quadrifasciata | reverse complement strand
AAATCTTGGCACGTTTCGATAGATGTAAGAACGACAAGTTTTTCACAGGGGCGATTCGAAAGATCCACGCGGGACATTTTCTGTTAAAATCACGCGGTAACAATCCACGCCTGGCGTGGAGAGTTGGACACGAAAGAGAGAGAGAGAGTCCAGGTCGAAAGTTCTCGAAAATTCGCAGTTCTTAGATCGAACACTTTTGCAATCTCGTAATACCAAGTTTCACATGGTGGAATTATTACTTCGAACGAGGTGATTCAGGCAGGGACGGGCCACTGGGAGAGAGGCCAGATATATCTCTTCTACGGCGGATCAGCGATAAGATAGGATTCGTGGAAATTTAAATTGCGATTCTCAAGTTTTCAAATTTCACACAGAAACATCTTAATGAACTGAATTTTATTCTTCGTCCCATTTGCTCCACTCCTTTTTTTTATCACTAAAAGGGGTAAGCCTCTTCAGGCGCAACGCTGATGCAACGAAAATTACCGATTGGTCGATTTGGGTCACGCGATTCGCAAGAGGGCGTGTACTAGACTTCGAGTAGGAGTGGCGTTGTCTGGTACCGAGCGATCGCGCCTGTAATTTGTTTTGTATCGATTCAAATGTTTGCGTATCAATAAAATGTCCTAGTCAGAACAGTTACTTCTGAGCCTTTCAGCGAGACGAATCGTACTGGGGTACAAGTCGTGTAATTTCTTTTTTAAATCAATATCAGCTCGTACTTGTAACAATCATAATCGTCTCGTTACGACAAAGTAGTTTTGCCGAGTATTTCATTGTTCTGCAAGTTCCGCTTTCATTTCGTTTGTCGATAATTGCAATCGGCTGTTAAACTCCAGACTAAATTTTTTTCTTTTTTTTTGTTTTTTAAATAAAAAATAGTAACGAAGTTGTCGTCGAGTTGTATCGAATCAGAGTTGGAAATTTCGCGTGTCAGGAGCAGGCAGTAGCCCGTCATTACAAAATATTGTGTAGTGTCGTTGATTCGATGACGAGACAACTGGCACGTGGAAATGATCGTTAAGTCTGGGGCACCGTGCATTCCGTACGTGGAGGGCCTGCTCGGCTGATTTCGATGAAACCCTCGTCGCCGGGGATCCTCGATCCGCGTGACATCAATTTATCGAGCTTGTTGTGTTCGGCAATCGGCTTGAAATGCCCGACGATTGTCGAATAATCGGTCTATCTGGAGTTCGCCGCACGGACGTGATCGAGTTGAACCCGTACCCGGCCGATTATCGTCCATTGCTGCTTCTAATTTATAATTTATACGTGGTCTATGTTTCCGTGCTCTCCCCCCCCTCTCTCTCTCTTTCGGTGCGTGTTCGCGCGATTGACCCGTTTGAATAAACAAACAGCGTCGGAAAATATCGCGATTTATCGCTCGATTGTTTGACATTTTGCAAGAATCGATCCCTCTATATTCCTCTATCCCTATTCCTCTCTATGTTAGATGGAAATGAGTAAATACGTTGGCTGTTAATTATGTACGTACTCTTTCTTTTTTAAAAAATCATTACATCTTAAACGTAATCGACACATGGAAGAAGAAAATTTACAACGTTACAAGCAAAATCGTAAATTTTGACAAAGCAGAAAGCCATTTCATTCGAATTTTGTCCGTGTTAGAAATGGCCCACGTATTTTGAGCTTTGAGCGCGAGTACAATTCTTCGTTTGTTGTAAATTTTCTTTTACATTTAGTACATATTACGATTCTCTAAAAAGAAATTTATTAACTCTCTCCTTGAAAAGTCAGACGTTCAACTTTTTTCGTAACGACACGACAATATCTCGTGATAGAAATGTAAGCACGACTTCTAAGCCGGTAGGACACTCTGTTCCAATAAAGTCGTCACTTTTTGGTAAAGTGTTGATAAATTATATTAAAAAACCCTGTTACAACCACCAATGTTATAAAAACTGTTATAGAAACCAACGTAACACTAAAAATACCTGCGTAATGAGACGGAGCCGTGATCACGTCCCTGGTGCGGGTTGAATCTGAAATTTTAGAAATTGGAATCGTCATTTTCGCACGTTTTTCTCGACTGTGCGGTTACGATACAAGTGCAAGGTAGAGTCAAAATATCAGCGGCTAAATATTCCCGGCGACTGCAAAAATCATTCGAACGTCAAATAAAATCGATCCCTCCTCGCCGCGCGTGCCAGAGCCACGCTTCAAACGCGACAGTTTGTCAACGCGCGAAAACCCGCGGCTCGTAAAAACTCGCGGAACGTTATTCGGACGCCGCGGAATGCCAGGAACGGGTGTGCTTGTCGCGTGTTTACGTTCGCGCAGGGAGGGGCGAGGGAGGGGAGAGCTAAAACAATGGGGGAAAAGCGGGAAACGAGAGATCTGATTATTATTCGCGCGCAACCAGCTGCGGGGGAATCGGCGATCATTCGACGTACAACGCCAGAGATAATAGATATCCTCTGTTCTCGCCGCTTCCTTTGTCCTTTGTGCTTTTCCACCCCTCGGCCCCGAAACACTCCCAATTCCGGCCTTGCTCCGTCGAAAGTGTCGAAGGAAAATTAGCAGCTGTCCGCGATCGCAATTCCGGTGTCTCGTTGCAGAGAGAAGAGTCCCTCGTAGAAACGTTCGAAACGTTTGTTTTTTCATTGGGAGTAACAACGTTACCGCGAGCAGGAACATCTCGAGAGATGTCGACAGTTTGCGAATGTTTGCAAAGTCAAGACGTTGTGTCGAAATCACGCGGGTTTGTCGGCGACGCACGGACAACCCTCGGAGGATGATTTTCGTTCGCGAGAAGCACCAGCTCTGTCCGTTGGATTTCCGGGAACAGCAACGTCTCGAGAAGAGATATAAATACGATCGCGCTCGCAGAGAAGAAAGAGAGAGAATGATATTCGCAAGTACTGTTAAACGGACGGTATCAGAAGATCCATCTTGGCCAGTTGCAGCAATCCCGGCGAGCCTCGGTATCCCGTGAGTTCCGTTCGCATTCTGAAGAATCCACTCTCGCGGATATCTCGGCGCACGAATAAATCGTCAATGGGTGTAGGGGAACGCAATAAAACACGATGATCGTTCGTTGTGCTCCCGCGGATCGATATAGAACGAGATGCGCCTGGTCGCGACGCTCTGCCGCGAACCTCTCTGATCGAACGCGAGAGAGAGAGAGAGAGAGAGAGAGAGAGAGAGAGAAATGTGAAAAAAATGGAGGAAAAAAAGGAGACACGGCGATGAAAAAAAGATGAAACGACGATGGTGTAGAACGAGAGGAGCCCTCATGGGAGGAAGCAGGAAAAAAAAAAAGAAAAAAAAGAAACGGAAGGGAAGATCCGTTTATTGGCGGTGGCGCGTAACAATGGCACCCGGGCCGGGTAATTGACAATGGGGGAGGGAAAAGGTAATGGGAGCGGGTTCCGTTGTCGTTCGCCAGGTTCCTCTGCTCGATCGGATCGTCGTCGCTTCTGATCGTCATTGTCCCCTCGGGGTCTGTACCGGACTCGCGAGTGGCCTGCCGAGTGGGGACTCGAATTTATTATTCGGCCGCGTGCTCCACGTCGGCCGCAGAAACAATGGGAAAATGAGAGAGGAAACGGCCCGGCCCGCCAACGTTCGAGGGCCACTCTCGCCTGTCGATCTCCTCTTTCTCGTTCCCGTTCCCGGGTTCTCCACTTTCTCTCTCTCTCTCTCTCTCGTCGCCCATGTGGCTGATACGCCACGAGGTGACGTCGCGCCAGCTGGACAATCGATCAAAGGGACGCGATCGTCCACGCGTGTGCTTATGAATCGTGAATATCTTCGGTGTGCATGTTTCAATGCGTGCACCAGAGTATACGGGGAAATGGCTCGAACAATGCCGTGGATCGAGTAATGCGTCAGCCTTTCAGATCTTTTGAAATATTTACTTGGGAACTGACAAACGAGGAAACTGACACTGCAGTCTTGTAGCAGTGACATTGATTGGGAGTTGATATTTTAAAAATATTTAAACCTTTGTTTTCAACAGGAATCTAGACTGTATTCTATGTAGTACATCTAATCAAATTTGGTCAAACTGACGTAGGACATATGTCTGAGAGACGTCACGCGTTTCCCCTGAGGACTGTTGAATTATTAATTTGTTCTTCTATCACTTTTTATTAATTTCGTGTTACGAATGTGTGTTATCTTGTGTTATAAGTTTGTGACATGTTGCGGTATAAATATAAGAGTATGAAAATTATCTTTGTTAAGGTTACACAAATGTTAAAATGAAAAAAACTTGCACGACTTGTACGATTCGTCTCATTGAATCGATACAAAATAAATTATAGGCGCGATCGCTCAGTACCAGACAACGCCACTTCTACTCGAGGTCTATGCCCCTCACGAATCACGTGACCCAAATCGACCAATCGCTAATTTTCGTTGCATCAGCGTTGCACCCGAAGAGGCTCGATTTTCTGAAAGTCACTTTCAGTGTTAAAATGAACATCATTTTTTGGTCACGTAGAATTTCATTTGTCTCGTATGTCAAGGCGTTGTTCAAAGTGAGAACACGTGTACACTACCGGTCAAAAGTTTTGGGACACTTTTATTTTTACTGTTGAATATAATACAATACAATCAAATATAGTACAGTATATATTATATACATGGACTTATCGAACGAAACTTTTTCTGGTCTTGCTCTGTTTTTGAAAACTGAAGATAACCTTGAATTTTTTTCAAATCGAATTTTTCACTATACGAAGACGCACATGCTATACACAATGAGAGTCTTTATTATACAAAGTACGCTTTGCATTTATCCTGTTCGATTATATCGTACGTATTCGTTGCAAGTGCAATAATTGCACGTTGCATATCACGTGTATAGTAAAATTTATATTTCAGTTCTTTCGTATCACGAATGTCCTATTTATCGCACACAATTTATGTAACTGTATCGCTTTCGTTACACAAGTACGGCACTTGTCCCAAGTTTTCTGAACGAGGATGTACAGACGCATGGATCGTGCGCATCGTGTGCATGCACACGTTCTGCGACAAGCTACGGATCGTGTCAGCTTGGATGGAGCCCTGAAGACCGCGGAAGAGACGGAGAGGACGGATGGAATTTCACGCCCCGAACGATTTTCTCCGTTAGTAGTTTCTTTTCTCTCGGTTTTTACTTGGTTGGAAAGGTTGTGACCGACGGCACGCGAGTAATGAGATTGACGAGGCACAGGTGACGCGTTAGCGCCGCCTCGGTAATCGAGATCGCTACACTCTTTGCCGGCGACATCGATGCTTTTGTTTTAACCATAGATACTCTGGATTTTATGGTAATGGTTTCTGTGCGTCAAAGAAGCGAGCCGGTTTACACGCTGTTGAACCGGAAATTACTTGCACGCTTACTTTTTCTTCTTCTTCTGTCTTTCGCAAAAGCGCGGTACGTAATGTTTAAAACAGAAGATTGTTCTTTCTTTGCCTTTTAGAATTTTTGCGTCGCAAAGGATTTTCGGTACCCTCGATTGTGGTGATTTTCGTGCGCTCGCCACTTTCCAAAGCATCGATAACTTCGAATACTCGGCCGTTTCTGCTTACCTAACTCGCGAGCTTCGTTTACAACCACCAAATGTCTCTCTGCGAGTCTCTTCCATCTGATCATTAAGCCCTTGTTCCCTGCCGAAGGAACGAACAGTTCAAGCGCAACATCCGTTCTCATTCGATAATCCCTACCGGAACGAACGACTTGAAATCAACACACCTGGGGTCTCTCCTCAATTGCGTCGCGCGCGCGATACCGAGATCTCGGGAGCATCACGGTTCGTCGGCTCTCAACCGGATATTGATATTCATTTATTTCCATAGCCGTTCGAAACAACGGCGGAACGACACCAGCTACGCTGCAAACACGCGCAATGAATGGCAGAGGGGAGCGTAGGTGGCATTGTTAGCCATTACGCGACGTTGCAACCAACATCCAGTTGCTTTCGTACGGTTTCCATCCACGGCTCGGCTCTCTGCAATTTCCAGCTTTCTATTTTTTCTCTCTCTCCCTCTCTCTCTCTCTCTGCCTTTTTCTCTCGGTATCAGGCACTCGAATAGGAAACAGAGACATCGAAGCGCGCGCTCGTTTTGTTTGAAGCGAACCGTGCGCAGGATTTCCCGAATTTCTTCGTCAAGCACGCTGTTAGCGTTATCGCGTCCCCTCTCGTGATTTCGAAGACTCGGAAACGCCGCGACGATAAAAATCCCCCGGCGGCTAATGGGTTCCGTGTATTGTTTCGAGATGTTTCGAGCGGCTGGCAAGTTTCGAGGTAACGGGGCTCGTTACTTTTTCGCGGATGATGGGGCAATTCAACAACGCGAATTAACAGACGACGTCGACGATGCTGGTGTCCTCCGAGACATTTTGTACCCTTCTCTGCGAATCTCGATCTTCGCGGGTCTTCTTTTGGTAAACGCGCTGGAATTTGTTTTTGAAACGCACGTTTCTCTATGTACTTTGAAAGCTGTTTGACTGACCCTCGGAACTTTGCAAGACTCGTCTCACTTGCCAAGCAGTTGAAGAATTACCGTGTAATTACGTACACTGCGACTCCGAAGAATGTGTCTGATGTTACAGCAGCTGTCCGTTCCAAGGGTTACTAGGAAATGTAGCAGAAAAATAGATCGTTAAAGTCAACGGAATACGTGATATGCCCGAGGAGGAGTTCGAGACGCATGTCGAGAACGCGTTGTTTGCGAAAGAAACAAAGGCAAGTGGGACGATGTCTCTGAGCGAGACTTTCAGACAGTTCTGCGCTTTGAAAAAAAATTACAAACTATTCGCTAACCATTTCCCCGTCGTTGCCCCACCGTATAACAGCTTCGATTTCAACTTGGTCGCGAAAGAGGTATTTAAAAATATTTTAACGCGGCACGCGTTACGCGCACTGTCGATATACGTCTGCGAAATAAATCAAATTCCGCGTCGGAAAGCGATATGTGCCAGACATCGAAACGACGATAGTGTCGACAAGCTGATGAAGCGGGCGAGTGGTCATGAGTGGTCGCTAAATCAAAATGGAATCGAAGCTCCCGCGATACACGGTTCGGCCCTCTGACGCGCGTTATTTACCGTGTACTTTTACACCGGCCTGCTCAATTGTTCGACAGAATCCGCCGGCGCGTTCGCTGTTAAATTAATGATTTAATCGGTTGACGAGACGCGCGCATATTACACGCGTACGCACGCATGAACATGCACGGTAATGTTCCAGGTACGCAATGATCTTTTGATTTTTTCTCCTTTTTTTTTTTTTTTTTGCAATTTTTCGACTTCAAAGGGCCATTGCTTTGAGAGCAAGAATCTGTCCTCTCTCCAAATCATTTAGTGCTTTTCCACTTGTTGCTCTTTAAATAAACGTAAAATATGTTTCAAAATGTTCGAATTATCATAAAGTTTTGTACTCGCCTCGTAAGATATCACTGCGAATCTAAGATTATTTTCAACGCGCAAACGAGGAAGTTACAGCGATGCGTGAAAATTATCGCCGAACCAGTCGAAAAGTGGAACAGAAAGAAAGGGAAACGTGCGATTCGATGGAAGCTCGAAGTTTGAAAACTGGACCTTGAAGGCACGAGGCAAGATTGAGAGACTCATTCGCGCATTCGCGGGATTCGTCTAACCAATTACGCTTCACCTTAAAAATTCAGCATCGAACGGGGAAGCTACAGAGCTCGAAAATATTTGATCGTTAAAGCTCGAGATTCGTCTGAGGAGAAAAAAAGAGTATTCGAGTTTGAAAGCTTCGGATGAACTTGAACGCCTTATTTACGCGGGAGAGTGAACTCCGAAGCAAACGCTCGACCCCGCGAGCTCACGGGATCGAGTCGAAATCTCCATCTTTGCGCTGAAATTTTGAAATTTTATCCTTGATTATAACCCTTTCGCAGCGACAGTCCGCTGGGTCCTATAAAAGTATACACGTTGATCGAATCGTTTTCCGAGTCCGAGTCCGCCAATCCGTTTCGAAGTAGAATCTTTCTTGAATTTCCTGGTAACACTTTGACAAGGGCCTAGAATGTTTTTCTTAAAACAAACTAACCTAATAACAAGGACCTAACTTTTCAAATCTAATCTTTTAAGAAATTGACAATTGTCTGGTCTTTTCCAAATTGCAATAGATTAAGAAAGATCTTTTATCGCGATAATTCCTTATCGTACAAATGTTCCACTGTCGAACGGAAGAAGCTCGTTCTGTTGGCTAAAGTGTATTTTCACTAAAACTACCGACGACTGAAGCGTAAAATTTTCCATCAGAGACGTTAAAGTGGAAAAATAGACAATAACTTGCACGAGCTTTCATTTATGTATTTTACAAAAAAAGGTTATTTAAATCTCTCAAAAATGCGCCGTTTCGTATCTGCAGAATTTTTAACAAAAATTGGTCATTTTGGCAAGTTTGATAGTTTTTCCAGTGGTACGCGTGTCCATAGTGTATTTTTGATATGTGTTTACTCCATAAAATATACGTCAATATATCCGGCGCTAATTAATGGTAGTTAATTAACAGTTGCGACATCTCCGTATTTTTGTACAAACTTTACACTGCAAAGAGAAATTATTCGTCCGATCCGTCGAAGTTTTATAACCTATTGGAAAAACGTCCCTCGAAATTTGTTTTAGTACCTCGTGCTTTTTTATCTCTTTCGCAATTAATCTTCTTTGCCACGAAGGATGTATATTTCCGGTGTTTCTGCAAAAATATTTCTGTAAAAATTTCACGCCGGGCCAGAGGAATCGTTCGTCGGGACATATTCGAAAATTTATGGGTTCGTCGGGAGGAAATTCTTGCAATTTGTTTTCTCCGTTTTTTCATTCTTTTCGAACGATGTTCTTTTTTTTTTTAATATTTTCCCTGTCCTCTCTCTTGCGCAAAGAATTTCGCGTAACGAACGATCCGTCCCCTTTAAATTTCCATTCCCTTTCCGAAGCTGCAAGAGGAGCTCGTCGCAACGAGTTTTTAATACTTTAGAATGCCAATTACGAGAAGTTTCATTCCCTCTCTCTCTCTCTTTTCTGACTTACTTCTTCCATGTTTCTAATCTCATTTGTTTAAACGTTAGAAGTCGATAATTTTAATTAGAGGTCCGCTTCGGTCTGTCTGAATTTTCTCTCTTTCCGGTTCCCTTTTCCACGGTTGCAGCGAATCAATTGATATGTACGTTCCGCGCCATGAAAGTAATGGAGGCTTTTGCTAGAATTTCGAAACGAAACAAAAGTACGCCGCTGATCGTAGAAAAATATTGGCGCTTTAAGCTGTTTCCACACGGCGGCAAATTCAAGTGCTCTTTGTCGAAGAATATTTTTGCTCGACTAACGAACGCGTTTTAACTTTGATCCGTTTCAGTCTCTTCGGTTGTGCCCCTGCCGGGTCAATTAAAAACTTAACGAGAAATGCCCAATCCTGCCTACATCTACAAATATTCCCAATGTCAAAATATCGATCGATCAAACGCGACGATTCGAGCTCGGAGACTGCGCGATTGGAAATCTTTGGACCCCGTCGCGGCGCAAACTTGGATTAATATCTCCTCGATTCGTTCGGAAAATTCAATATAGGAAATTAGGCAAAGAAGGGAATGAATTCCATGGAAGTTAAATCGAGGAAAAAACAGAGGAGTTTGATTTCGCGCAGAAATTCTTCGTTAAAGGAAACAGCTTAGCAAGACAAAAACGCAAGTTTCGCACGGCGTTGCCACAAGTACGAAATTCATTCGTTCTGGGAATTAAACCGAGAATCGAAAATTCAATTAACAATCGGATAGTGCGAGGTGTGATTCAATTTTCTGGGAGGAAAAGAAAAGAGCAATAAATTTTATTGTTCGTAGCACTGATCAGAGCCAGCGAGTTGATTTCGCGTGGCGGGACACGATAACGGACGGCTTGTTGCCGCATCAGTCATAAATTAAGAACTGTAGACAGCCGACGAATGTAAATTAAGAGCGGTAAATAAATCAGTGAGCTCGTACACGGCCGTTTAACGCTCGGAGCGGCGCTAATTGCGACCATCCTTTGGAGCGGCCGCGAGCTGTAATTAGACACGATCGCGTATCGTGGAACGTACAGCCCGCGCGAATAAGAAAAAGAAGGGAAAAGGTGGAAAAAAGAGAATCACGGGAGGAAGGAGAGAAAATTAACGTCCGCAGATGGTGGAGATACTCGGGGGGAGGGTGCACTTTGGGGGTTAGTTCACCTTTGTTAGTAAGTGAAAAACACGATCGTAAAAGATGAAAAGATGGATCGAGTGTCGCTTTCCTTCTCTTTGATATTAATCTCGGCAGCAGTTGCCGCTTTCTTTAAAATCACACGTAATTCAAGTATCGTTGCTTTGTTACGCACTACTTTGTTGAAAATGATTTTAGAGGAGGTAAGCCAGAAAATTGGACAAAGCTTCAGGTGCAACGCTGATGCAACGAAAATTAGCGATTGGTTGATTGGTTGGACGGGTCACGTGATTCGCAAGAGGGCGTAGTAGACCTCGAGTGGGAGTGGCGTTGTCTGGTACTGAGCGATCGCGCCGTAATTTGTTTCCTATCGATTCAAACGTTTGCGTATCAATAAAATTTTGTGGCAAAAAAGTCGTCTTCATTTCCTAGTCGGAACGGTTGCTTCTGGTCCTTTTAGTGAGACGAATCGTACTTGGGTACAAGTCGTGCAGTTTTTTTTTCCAGTGCGATATTCATATTTTGTGGTAAAGATTTGCGTCCATTAAGAATTGGAATGTTCTCTTCAGATGATTTTGAGAAGTCAGGGCAGTTATAGAATTAATCCTATAGAATCTTCTTGTGATTTCTCACGTATAAGATATGTGTGAGATTTTTGGTATTTGTTACAGAAAAGAGGGTCCGTATTCTTGATTAGAGGTTTATGGGTTACTTTTGTGTGTCCTGTTGTTAATCTAGTATAATTCTTTCTTTTTCTGGTTGATCCGCTGAAAGGAATTTCTTGGTTGAAGTCATTTACTACAGTGTGCATCTTTGTTCGATTTTTTTGTTACCATAGTCCACGTTCCATTCATCCTTGACGTCGGTTTCTGTTTGATATATAAGTTCCTGATAAGGATTTGTTTAGTGGTAAGTTTGGGAGTATCTTTTTGTCATATATTATGTCACAATATGTCGAAAAGATTTCGACAAATGTTAATTATAATATGTATCCTGAATTGTGAAGAATTTAATTTTTTCACTAGTCATGCATAATTTGTTCTACACTCTCAGAACTAGAGAAACGAAAAATGCTGAAACGTGAACGTTCGTAAAACAGTTTTTTTTTTTTTTTTCGTTCTCGTTCGTTCGTTCGTTCGTTTGTATTATATTTTTCATTACGAGATGGGAATTCGCAGCGGGATGGGAATGAATTCGAATAAAATCGATTGTTGCGCGTTCTTACATTACTGGTAATTAATAACTGATTTATTTGCCTGTATAATTATTCATTATTAAAAGTAATTAAATTTGGTTTGCACACGCGGGACGATCGAACCAACGTAAATGAACGTGTTTATACGATCGCGATGCACGATGATTGAAAAGCGCGAGCAAGGTGATTAAACGGTGCCAAAGACTGCGCGCGTGCACCTGGGGAAAAAAATGTGCGTTTCAATAATATCTGAATTCCATTATTACGAAATTTCGTTTTTCACGATCTCTTCGATTCTACGATTTCAGTCAGGCCAATAATTAGTTGAGTAATGTCGTTTTTTGATACTAATTTGGCACAACATTTTATTTTATTTAAAAGTTAATACAGTTTTAATCTATAATCGTTATTATCAATCTTGGCTTATCTCTCTGACAAATTTTCCATTTTCTAAGAGTGATTTTGAAGTAGAATGTTTATTAAATTTAAAAGGAGAGAACGATATTACTTTTCTTCATCGCCAAGATTTCAATTTTCTTCTCGATTTTTGTATTTTTTTTTTTTTTTCGAGGTGCGTGTCTCTGCTCGCGGAATTTCGAAAACTCGCCTCGCGTAATGAAAATGACAAAAGAGTGGAGAGTTCCGGATTTCTTGCGAAACTTTTAATCTCCCAAAGTTTCTGGACCGTCAGCTATCGTTCATAAATATCGCGGAGACATCGCTGAAGGCGATATTTCCGAGGTTAATGGCCGGTGTAACAACGTTCTGTGTCGCGCGGAAGCCCTCCCTTTCGCATAAATGTTAATTAGCCATTAACGCGTGCTTGGGATCCGCGGCTTAAACGCGCCCACTCGTTTAACTCGACTGCCACTCTCTCTTCGTTTTTCTCGAAAGGCCCGACGCGGCCATTCGAAGTCCTCTCGCTTTGCCCGCCATTCGCGAGCCGCGAAATTTCTCAAGAACTGCGACGAACGGACCGAAAATCGCCCGCGATAACTCGCGATAACGTTTCCCGCTGGCTGGCGGACACATTCGAGCCAACTTTTCAAGCCGACTTTTCAACGGAAGCTTCGCCGATCCGTTGCGTTTGAATGCTTGAAGGTGGAGGAGAGGGGATGTTTGAACGAAAACACTGGCAATGAGTTTGGCGAAAGGGGGGAGGTGGAAAAGTTTCGCGAGAGCTCGCCGAACCGATAAGAACGACACGGCTGAACGAAATTTCGCGGCTGACGGAAGATAACAAAACGACGATTATTTTTGGTTATCGCATGGAGTTTCTTCGGTTGGTTGGATAACTCTTGACCGTCAGCCTGTTACTCGGGTTCTCTGCCGGATTACGGAAGAAGCGAAGTTATTACGTCGACTTCCTAATTAACGGAGATAAGAATTTCGTCGAAACGATCGCCCGGAGAATCGCTTTGATTGCTGTTTGCCTTACGTGCTCTCTTGTTCTTTCTCGGATCGAAGAAACCGAGGTTGTTTGCCTGTTTCTCTAACAAAGTGGGCAAGAGCTCAGCGCTGGAGAGCGAGAAGTGGGATGGATTGAAAATTCAGCCATTTTGGTTAACAGGTTCCGTGCCGGGTCGATTTTATCACTGAAGGTGATTTTAGCAGGGGTAATACAGAAAATCGGGCCTCTTCACTTCAGGTGCAACGCTGATGCAACGAAAATTAGCGATTGGTTGATTTGGGTCACGTGATTCGCGAGGGGGCGTGGTGAAGACCTCGAGTGGGAATGGCGTTGTCTGGTACTGAGCGATCGCGCCTCTAATTTGTTTTATATCGACTCAAATGTTTGCATGTCAACAAAATTTTATGGCAAAATTGTTTTGCTCCTAAAGTGTGTCTTGCAATTTTTATAACACTGCAAGAAATTATAATTATCAAGAGAAATATCTAGAGTTTACGACGCGTTAAATTTAATTTTAATATTTGTATTACTCTAATGAACGATTTTTTAGTGATGTCGAAATTAATCCAAAGTGAAACGTTTTTTTTTCAAGTTTTATCTCTATATGCATAACTTTTACCTTTTGAAATTTGATAGTCTTTCCAGATTTGTTCTTCTTGTAAGAATTTGATTTATTAAATAATAGTTCATCATCTATAAAAATGGCAAAAGAAAATTAAAAAAGAAGAAAATGCGATGTACCTGTTATCAAGACTTTATAACAAATTCTTAAAAAATTCTTCGTTTACAATTTTCAAAATGGCTTGAACAGAAAGTACACTTCACGGAACGTGTCGATTCGCGCAAAGTGAAAGTCATCGATCAACGAATTGCTACTCGATTCGTCGGACTTGCATCTTCCTTCCTCGCTCGCAAGCGATTCCACTCGTCCCGATCGAATTAATCGGAGGGAGGCAATGACGCACCGAGTCCTCCTCTTTGTTCCCATTCACGTCGGAATCCCTCAAGGAAACCACTTAGAAATATTAATCTCCAGCGATGACTGCCATCGGGCGTGTTGTTTGTTTCCATCGCGCGCGTACCACCGTGAATACGAAACGAATCTGTAAGCCCCGGAGACTGTGCGAGAAGGCACAAACGAACTTGCAACAAAAATCTATCCAACCTCCACGTTTATCCCGTACGTACAACCGTATGGGTGTACGTAAAAGGGAAAAGAGAAGAGAGAAAGAGAGAGAGAGAGAAAATAGAAAAAATCGGGCCGATTTCGAGCGACTCGCGACTACCGATATATACCGTGAAAATTCGTTCGAATGGGAATGGCAAACACGCGAAGCTCGAAGCTTCGCTACGTGTGCGGCTTCCGGAAAAAAAAAAAAAAAAATGAGGAAGAAAGGAAATATAAAAAGAAGAGACGCAGCAGAGTCGGGGATGCGGGTTCGCTGAACGACGACGTGTACTTACAATCGCTCATAATTACGAGTGCAACGTTGTTCCGCGTTCTAACAAGAGGCATTATTCGCTGGGTGTGCAACACCGCTCTGGAAGGCCGTGACACACGCCGGATCCATATTGGAGCACGGTGGCTCCTCCGCGCGTATTTTTCTTCCTCCCCTTTGTGGATTCTAGTTACAGGCGAGAGGTGGAGCAAGATTGGAGCCTTAAGAACGGAATCGAGTTCGATATTGCACGAAGATGACTGAGCCTCCGACAATGAGCTTCTGTTCTCCTCCTTGGTATTCCTCAGTTTTTGTTGGTCGCTATCCAGAGAAATCGACTTGCGATTCCTCGTCGTCGGGGATATATTTTCCTTTTCTTTTTTCAGCTTCGTTTCCGTTCTGTTATCGTTGGAATCTGACGCTCGATGCTCGCCGACGAATCAATCGAAACACAACGACGTGTGTTGCGCGTATCGGACACGTGCAACGAAAATATTAACTCTGTTTGCACTTTGAAGATTTTTCACTTTCCGAGTCGAACGAATGATTCTCGCATTTTTCCACGGGGCGATACTTTTTCTTTTCTTTTTTTTTTTTTTTTTTTGAAACGAAACGTTATTTTTCGGTGGAGAGGGAGGAAAAAGAAATAAACACGGATATTTCCGATCTTCGCGGAAACACAGCCATCTTCGTATTTATTAACCTCGAAGTGCAACCTACGGAAAGTTTTCCGCGGCTCGCGAGTGCGTCGAAAACGCGACGTTTCCGAACGGCAGAAACAATCGGGGAAACTGATTCGAAATTTTTGACCGACCGCCGCGCGCGCGTGTGTGTTTTTCTCCTCTTCTCCCTTCCCGCCGTCCCTCTTTCACCGCGGATAGCCCGATGGTATCGTTTCGCAAAATAATTCGACGGGCAAACGTAACCGAGAGAGGAGCGAAACGAAAACAAGAAAAGAGCGAAGCTCGGCGGGACAAAGCGAGAAACAAAACGGGCCGGGGAGCATCGACAAGGGTCGGACGGAAGCCGCGAGAACGTGAATGCCGGCAGGCAACAACAACGTTGTTGTGCATTCGAATTCGAGAGGGCGTGCAACGAGGTCTGGTTGCCGTTGGACGTGTCGCGGCCGCTTTTAACCGGAGACCTGGTTGTTTTAATTGCGTGTTCGGCCTCTTAGCACAGAGAGGAAGAGAGAGACGCGTTATCCGCCACCGATACGCTATCGCCTAACAAAAGACCGCGAAACGAAGCGCAATTAAAAATTACGACGAACGTGGAAATCGCGAACATCGCGCCCGTTTCTCAGGCGGTTAAAATTGAAAGGAGATATGCGGACACACAGCCGTAGACGATCGTCTACCGTGTGTACACACTTTAATTTTCCACGTAAAATCCTTGCGGAACGTGAGATAAGGGCTAACTGCCTCCCCCCCTCGCGAGTGACGTTTTGCTAATCTGTTGGAACAAGAAGGGGTGGAAGAGGATCTTAAGAATTCTTGGGAGAGTTTGAGAAGAATAAAGGTCCCCCTTTTTTTTACGCTTTTAACCGATATCGGATTCGTTTCTTCTGCATTTCGACGTCACTTTCAAGCTTTGTTAGACGCGCAGAAGAAGTTCGCAATTGTAATTGCCAGTTATGGGGTTAAAAGACTGCAAAATGGCGGCAGAAAAGCAGCGGTTCGTTGAAGGCGAATGTATTGTATTGCTTTGAGTATAAATAAATTGGAAGGGAGGTGACGCGACAGCAAGGGAGGTGTTTACGGGACCGCTGCAAGTGTACGCTAAAGCAACAACGGTCTTTTTAAACATCTGAAACATGAAGACCTAACGCGTGTTAATCTTCGTACGTACGCTTTGAACGTTTTTGCGGAGAGGTGCAAGAATTTTTCATTTCACTCTCGAGTAAGGAAATTAAAGAAAAAAAAAAAAAAAGAAGAAACTGCACGACTTGTACCTCAGTACGATTCGTCTCACTGAAAGGCCCAGACTTTTTTGCCATAAAATTTTATCGACATGCAAACATTTGAATCGACGCAAAACAAATTACAGGCGCGATCGCTCGCTACCAGACAACGCCACTCCTACGCCACGCCCCCTCACGAATCCCCTGGCCCAAATCAACCAATCGCTAATTTTCGTTGCATCAGCGTTGTACCTGAAGAGGCCCGACTTAATCACTTTCGTTGATAACAAGAAAGAGAAACAGAGACGCGATATTTCTCGACGCGCGCGAGCTTTTAATCTTGGAAGCCGCGGGCAACGGGGCGAAACAATTTGGCCGGTAGAGGCGAGCGCGCGCGTCTTTGTCGAGGAGAGAGGGCCGCGTTGCAAATGCAAAATTTATCCGATGCGTAATGAGGCAAAATTAATCAATCGCCGATATTGCGGGCGCGCCGTTGGAATCGGGGATCCTTTGTGAATTACGGCCCCGGTGAATGGACGTGGCAACGTACGGACGCATAGATTACAAATTCTCGAATGCCCGATAGCTTCCGGTGACGTCGCTCGAATGGAGCTACCGAGTCGAAAACATCGAATTCATCGGGGCCTTCCGGTGTCTTTTTCATCGTTTCATCGTTGAAAGCGTTCATCTTCCCATCCTTCCCTCTCCTATTTCTTCGTGCGCTTTAGAAAAAAACGCATTGTTCGCGGCAAACGAGCAAAGTGTTCTGTAACGTTAAGCCCCTGGATCCTTTTTTGTTGCGAAAAAGAACCTGCTTCTCCTTCCTCATCTTCCTTCTACTTCTTCTTCTTCTTCTTCTTCTTCTTCTTTCTCTTCCCTTTACGACCTAATGAAAAATCAATGGAGCACACGCCGGCAGACTCAATTATCTTATTAATGTTATATCGGTTGTTCAGGGGGAAGGAGACGGAATTTTCTCTTACAGACGCTTCTTCTCTGCGAAATTTCCTCGTTTCTGAAAGTTCTTAAAGACTCCTCGTAAAAAATCAAATTCTCCACGAATTCGAAAGAGCGAGAAAGCAAAATTCGGTTCTGTGCGTTCTGTCGTGTGTTTGCGGCAAACATTGCATTACCAAATAAAAATCGTATGGCCGCGGACGTCGTGTTACGCGAATAAATGCCCCACGGTGTTGATCGACACGGTCCTGTAGGCCCGTGTTTATCTTGCCGCCATTTGCAGCGGCAAATGATTATCGAGAAACAACGAGCCGCGTCGAAACAAAAATGAAACGTTCGAAGTATTGAAAAATTCGACGAAATTGTAACGAAAAGTCACGGGTTTCGCGAAAATTTTGTAAATTTTATTCCGTCCGCGGGTTGTTATTACGAACAATGCCCGGCAATGATTTACGAATCCGAGGAGTCAAAAGTGAATCATTGTTCTGGACGTTGTGCGAGTGCGACGAATAATTATGCAAATTTCTCGCCGTCTGAAAATTACGCCGGTCGAAAAGTTCGCTTTTTTTGCGCGCGCTCTTCAACAAAATGCACACCGCGGAGAAGCGCAAAGGCCGCGGGGGAGGGGAGAAGATTCGCGGAGAAATCCCATTACTTTCAACGCGTTTGCGACGTGTTTCGAGATGAAAGGGGACCGACGTTGGCCGAAAAAAAAATTGCAATTTTTCAAACGGAAGATCGCGACGGCAGAAAATCGAGTCGTGTCTCAGAGCGTGTAATTATCATGTTTTTCCTCGTTTGGAACAACCTTTACAGGGTGTTTCACTATCGCGAGCGCACGCAGACTTCTCGGCTTCGTTTCACGGAAAGTTGTTACCCAGTTTTCGCATGAAAGAGTAACGTCCACGTTTCTTTCTTTTCCCTTTTGTTTCCGAGCGTCGCTCGACAAGAGTCAGAAGGAATTTTTGAGGTTCCCCGTTTACATTTCAGACTGTGTTTTTCTAATTTAATGCCTCGTGGCGTAACGCCTGTTTTAATCCCTGCTTTTTCCGAGTGTCGCCGAAACGAGCAAAAAGTTCGAGTCGGTCGCAGGAGAAGAATCTCGAAACGTCCCCTTTCGATGAATCGCCCTGTACGATGCCGCGAGTTATCTCCGCGCTTGAAAATATTTCTCGAGAAGAGTAATTACCTTCGAAACGTCAGTCTCAATCTCGTTTTGACTCGGCACACTGTGAAACAGTCCGCGCTCGCAACTCCATCGTTCTACCCTCTGACAGTTTTAATGTTCGTCAAAAATCAAACGGAAGGAAGAAATATCGGGTTGGTCGAAAAGAGTTGCGTTTCTTTTTTCAAATGTACCTTAAATTTCACCTTAAATCGCAAATTTGGTGCAACTGGTAATTTTGATAACCGATTGTTCGAATCGGTAAATGCACGATCCCTTTGTGGCATCAAATGGTACGTTCTTCAATGGAGAAAAACGCTGTGCAAGCTTATAAAAAAATAATTCGAGTATGGTAAATAGCCGGTTTGCCAACTTTCACTATTGACGAGGATACCGAGTCGTTCTTGAAACTCTTTTATCTTCTTTTCTTTTGAAAATAAGGACTTTGAGGTTGGCTCGAACGATGGCAAAATCGAACTAAATAATGCATCGTCCAATAAAGCTTTTATCTGTCGTGAAAAATTCACTCGCCATTCGTTTGCACGCAAAAAAGAACGGAGCTTACTTTTTGGCCAACCTAATAAAAATTCACAGCGAACCGTGATCTGAAAATTGGTTCTTCAACGACTCGGGGGAGGGGGAGCACGCGTCGCCCTTCCGCGCGCGTTGTCCGTGTCCCACGACGATTAAAATATTGAAGCTAATTACGGTCAAGGTGCAGGCCCCCTTGGCTCCTCGGGGAAAGAGGCAACGAGACGACGCGTAGTCTGGCCCGAAAGGGAATCAACGGAGGCGCAGACGGCCTGAAAGGATATCCATTATATCCGTCGGTCTCCGCTTAAAATTACTGGCCGCGCTCGGCTGCATTCCGCGCTAACAGACACGGAGGGGAGTGCATGATTGTAACGTCACAACGTGGGAGGACAGTAATCACGACAATGAAGGAATAACTGCGCCCGATGCTCGCTGGCTCGTATAACGAGATTGCTGATGACGATGATCGCCACCGAGGGCGGTCATCTCCCTCCCTCCCCCCGACGAGCCGGCTGCCTATTAATTAACATCGAAGAAAGGGGGACCCGGTTTAATTCGACCCCGACGGTTGTTCGATCTGTTTCGATTGCCTCCATGTTCTTTCAATTTGTCTCGTTTGACATTTCTGCTCGCTGAAATGAATTTATTATACGTGTTACACAGAATTTTTATTATCGAACTGCACTTTATATTCTTTTCTTGATACTTCTTTGCATGTTCTGTCAATTTGCCTCTTTTAATATTTTTGATAGCTGAAATGAAAAATACATTCAATCTGAATGAAATATGTATACGTAATTTCTCTTATTATAAGAGTTGTGGAACACGTAGAAGTTTGTCATTGAACTCTTCGCACTCACTTTTTGATATTTTCTTTCACGTTCCATCAATTTGACATTTTTGGCGGCTGAAATGAAAGATGCATATTCGATCTGAATATATATAGTTTTTCTTATTACGAAACAGATGGAAGTTTATTGTTAGAATCTTCGTATTCTCTCTTTCGACGCGTTTAAAATTCTAGTAGCTGAAATGAAAAATATTTTCACTCTCCGAGTGTGTGTAATTTCTCTTACTATAGGTGTTATGGAACAGATGGAAGAACAATTTATTATTACAATTTTCGTGTCCTCTTTATGATGTTCCTTTCACATTCTATCAATTTGCCTCTTTCAACGCGTTCAAACATTTTTGGCGGCTGAAATGGAAGATGCATATTCGATCTGAATATAGTTTTTCTTATTACGAAACAGATGGAAGTTTATTGTTAGAATCGTCGTATTCTCTTCGTATTCTATCAATTTGTCTCTTTCGACGCGGCGAAAATTTCTGGTAGCTGAAATGAAAAATATTTTCAATCTGAATATACGTTGTTTCTCTTACTGTCGTGAAACAGATAGAACAATTTTCTTGTTATTTTCTTTACGATGTTCCTCTTTATACTTCTACCATTTGCTTCTGTATTTGGTATGTCTCGTTGTGTTTCCTTCTTTCGTGTCGCCCTGCAGTCGTTCACTCCCCTTCCTTACGTCATCCCGCTGCGACGAAACACCGAAAGTGTTGCAGGAGGTCCCGCCGCTATCCTGACGAAATTGACGTAATAATAATAATCGGGATGGGGAAAAAGTACGAGGGAACCATCGAAATAACGAAGCTCTCTAATAATGTCAGCAGAGATACGGGCCGCGGAACGTCGTTTAATCTTAATCCATCAGCCGATCAGTTACAATTCTCGTCCCGCGCAATTCTTCTTGAACAGTTTTCATTTCGCTCTGTCACTCTCTTCGCTCGGAAGGAGAGCTTCATCCTGCGAGATCATATATTATTTTAACTGCGGGCGCTTGGATAGAATTGACAGTGACAGCAACGGAAGGGGAGAATAAACTTCACGTACGAGCATCCATGGTGGACTCGCGATAATTAAAAAGAAAGGAAGATATGTTTCCACGATTTTGTCACTGAAAGTGATTTTAGCAGGGGTAACCCAGGAAATCGAGCCTCTTCAGGTGCAACGCTTCTGATGCAACGAAAATTAGCGATTGGTTGATTTGAGTCACGTGATTCGCGAGAGGGCGTGGCGTAGACCTCGAGTAGGAGTGGCCTTGTCTGATAAATCTACTGAGCGATCGCGCCTGTAATTTGTTCTCTATCGACTCAAATGTTTGCGTGTCAATAAAATTTTATGGCAAAAATGTCGGAAAAGTTGCTTCTGGGCCTTTCAGTGAGACGAATCGTACTGGGGTACAAGTCGTGCAGTTTTCAGGTTTGCATACCGCCGCGTGTACAGAGCGGACATAATATTCAGCGTAGAAAAATTCCGGTTAATAATGAAAATTCATGCGGTCAAGGCACCGTGAAACAACGAAGCTGCGCGCTCGGATATGATACGCGTCTCCACGAATTAGCGAATTCAAACATTCCTCTCTAACGGAATGTGCGTTATGCTAAACGCGACCGCGCAACGGTGAATCGTTCTTTTTTTTTTTCATTTTCTGCGACGCGGAAAATTTTCCTGCTGCCCCCGTGTGTGTGTGTGTGTGTATTTTTCTAATTACGATACGAACACGAGCGTCGGGTAGTGAAACGAGAGTCTCATTTTTCGGGCAACGTTTCCCAACTTCGATTCGGAAGCGTCGATTTAGAAAAATTGATAGAACGGCAGGGGTGAAAATTATAATCATAATATTACCGCCGCGAGTGAATTTCATTACGCATAATTTTCCTGCGAGAGTCGTCCGCGGCATCGTTAGAATCGCGCCAACGCGTTCGTACTGCCAACGCATCGTATCGGGTATTAATGATTCGAAACTCCTCTCCGGATTATCCTCCGTAAGTTGCGTAATTTGCGCAGTCGTTGATCCCAGTATTAATTATAAACAGCCGGTTGAACCGGCCGAGTTCAGCCGCTTGACAGGCTTTGTTTTTGCGAGATCGTGTGAATTTTTCGTTGGCCACGAGGGGCTAACGAGTTCCTCCGATTTCATCGGCCAAATCCTCAATATTTATGAGCAATTTCCATGATTTCAATTAGTGAATTGATTCAACCGGTGAATAATGAATGCGAATCATAATCCACCAGGTGGGCGGACAGGTGGGAGGATGATTATGTTTAACAATTTAAACGCGAGATGTCGAGCCTATTAAATATTTTTACCGAAACGTCGTCGATTTTCGACGCGCTAGCAAAGCCTAAAACTGAAATGACAAGCAAACGCTCAGCGCAAATACCAATCTGGAATCGCTTAATTTTAACCTGGAGCAGCCATTGCGTTTCGACTTGGTGCTTCTCCTTCGGTACTTTGTAGTCGGATCTACCTGCTCCGCGGCAGAAACTTAATCACCATTGTTCTTATCTTAATAATAGCATTAGGCGCCGAAACAAGTTGAATCTCTCTCCACCTCGGAAGAGGTTAATGGTCAGTGTACGCGTTCGTAGAATGCACGCGCGGCTGGTTGCATTTCCGGGATGCCTGGCTGGCTGGCTGGCTGGAATTCGATTTCCATCGAATTATGCTAATAAACGGGAGGGAAAAGAATGTTGCGTTGCGGCGAAGAAACGAAAACGAAATAGGAAATGGACGTAGGAATTGGATTTCTTTCGTCGAACAAAAGAGGCACGGCGGTAACAGGGGGTGAAAGTTGTTCGATTCGGAATTATTCTCGCATCGCGAATAATTGGGCCGACATTTGTGTTTGAATATCGCGGTGTCGTGGCCGGGAGTATTATAGATCGACAATAAACGAATTCCTTTAGAAACTAGCATGGTTAGGCTTATTATAATTTCTCATCGTTTAATACTGTTTTAATACTAT
>KQ435693.1:943291-954120 GCA_001276565.1 Melipona quadrifasciata | reverse complement strand
GGGACCAGCACGCAGTTTGGAAAAGCAGAACGAAGCTTCGCACGATCGAAAGCCACGGAGGATTAATAAATCAGGGTAGGAGCGGAGATTTCGAAATCTCGGTGTCCTCGAGTCGGGGGGGGGGGGGCCCCCTCCCACCCCTGGAAACCGTGCCGCGGCGCTTTCAATACCTTCTCACCCTCCCGAACTTATGAAATTCAAACGCGCGCGCACCCTCGTACCGCGCATTATTTTCATACATCACGGTTTGCTCGCCGTTATAACGTCATGTACATATAACGTACTATGTAATATGTATTAACTTACGTTAAAGGTACGTACTATTACTCCGCAGCGGAGGTCCTATTATCATTTATAGTGACACAGTCATGCCACCCGTGGGAGCTCGATATAATGTTCAAAGTATATTAACAGGAACGGGGTATACGCCTGGCCGATGTATAAAGTAGTATACTGGGACATCGATAACACATGCTGATATCTATCGAATATTCATACCGACGCGGCGTTATTCCAATCCCATCCGCGTTGTTTCGCTGTTCCAAACTGTCCGTTTGCGACACGTGCGTTCCGAACAAGCCCCGTTTTCTCCTCCACTGAGCACTTTTTGAATCTCTCGCTTCAAGGCTATTGACCACTGTTATTCCTACATTTGTTAAAAAAAAAGGAAAAAAAAATGTGAATATTTTGCGCGCGCAAAATACGAAAAATATCGGAAAGTTAAAAGGTCGCAAAGTTCGAAATTTGTTTTTAGTTCGAAGCCAAGTTCCCTCTGGGATGAACATCGATGGAAAGGAAGTCGATGAACGAACGAAGTAGGAATTGTTACTGACAATCAGAAACAGAAAATGGAAAATGTTGAGAGAGTCGGTCGGTTAGATTTTTGCAGAGGACTGCGAGCAAAGACCGAGCGGGGCTCGTCACGCGCGAGTTGCTTCTACGACCACGCACTTCCGTCCGAGTTGTGGATCTCGTTGCAGCGCAGTTCTAAGATCGACCAATGAACGAGCGGCGCGCGCGACCGAAATTGGTCGAAATTAACGCTGCTGGTTTACTCTCGCGATTGCCCGTGACGTTTCACTCTCCGAGACGACCGCCGTTTGAAAACTAATCGTTTTCAATTGGCGCTAATCAACGAGGCCAACGAAACGCTCCTCTGGACAACGGAGGCCTGTCGTCGAGGAACAATTATTCGTCGCATTACTCGACGAAAGAAATATTTTCCTACATCGGATCAATTTAACCCTCTGCGCTCCAAACTATTTTTCAATTATTTTTTATTTTGTATTTTGGCAATTTAAGAAATCGAGTCACGTTCGACACTGGCTGAACTCTCGAGAATTCCCAAATTGTAAAATTCTCGATTATTTCTTTTTTTTTTTTTAATTTGTGGAGAAATCCGCAATCCCGGTTAACAATGATCCGTTGGTGGGACTGTGTAACTCGGGTCTCCCGATAGTGTCCCGAGCAGGGCTGCAACAGCGACTTTTCTATTTCCGGTTGACGACACATCGAGTTGACAAAGGAGTTTCGCGCGAGCGTTCGACGATTTCCAGAACGGGGGTGGGCGCGCGCGAGCCGTGGAAACTCCAAGGCGCGAAGTATAATGCGTCGTGACGGATTTTCCGGTGGCAAGCAGCCGAGAAAGACTCAATTTCCTCCTCGAAGCAGCCTCCCTTTGCCGTTGTTAAAACTAGTTTCAAACGCAATCAGAATAGACCGGAGCAGAGCGAGAGCGAGAGCGAGAGCGAGAGCGAGAGAGAGAGAGAGAGGGAGAGAGTTGTCGCTGCTCATTAGGCGAGTTAGCAAAATTGCGGATTCTTCGAGGTTACGAGGCAGTTTCTCCGCTTTGTAATAAGCGGTATTGCGGGCACAGCGGGTTTACGAACGCCCTTTTGTATTTATTCTTTCGGCTCCGTCGTAATGCCATTATATACAGGCCGACGTTCACTCGGATGTATTAAATTCCAAGGCACAATTGAGCCGACGTTTCGAGAATGAAATCAGAAATAACTCGCGATCGACGAGAGTCGCGAAATCTGAGAAAATTCTAGCCTGCAATTTCTTCCACTGCGATCTGAGACGCAAAGAAGCTTCGACGCGCCGAGGAAAGCTCAAAACAGCCAGATGAAGTGGTATCAAGCGAGAAAGAGAGAGAGAGAAAGAGGAGTATTGGCAGAGCGACGAAGCATCGTCCGGACGAAAAACGCTGAATACCACGTTCATGTTCAATTAGCGACGCCACAAATGAGGACGTTGAGGCTCTGGCTGCGGAGGAGAAGGAGCGAGGCGAGGCCTCCTCGCTTAAGAAACGCTCGCGAGCTCGTTAGCTCGCGATTTAAGCGGTAGGTTGCTTCGCCGCGCCGCGCCGCGCCGGGAAACGGAATGCGAGGGCGCGTCGTTAAGCACGCGTGTATGCGGCTTGGTTTAAAACGGCGACGCTATAGTTACGTAGACGTCGTAAACGACGGGCGACGGCGAGGAAGAGGAAGAGGACGAGGACTTCGCGGCGCGGTGCGGGCAACGAGCCGCGACTTACGGCGGCCAGCCACTTGACATCTCCGACCCGCCCACATCTCGTACACTGTTCCCTACAGTCCTTCCCACAAGTGGTCCAGAAATTTACAGCAATTCCCACTAATCTTGCCGCGTCCACGGGACACGAGCCTTCGTCCTATTACCGCTATTAATTCATGCCTCGGCCGCAGGCAATTCTTCCAGATATTTCTTTGCCCCGAGGCTTTTAACACCCGGAAGTTTCAATTTTCGTAAACGAGCCCGTCATTGGTCAAGCGAACAACAGCGAGTGAACGAGCTGTTTGATTTGGTTGAGCCTCGGTTGGAACTCGTTTCAGAAAATTGGTGGGTTTTCGAGAGTCTTAATTTTGTTTTTTCTTTTGGATTGGAACTAATTCGATTTAATTTTTTCAAAACTTCAATTTTCGTAAACGAGTCTTTCTTTGATCAAACGAACAACAGTTAATAAACGAGCTGTTTGATCAAGTTGAGTCTAGTTGGAACTCGTTTCAGAAAATTGGTGGATTTCCGCGAGTCTTAATTTTGTTTCGGATTGGAAATAATTCGATTTTATTCTTTTCAAAACTTCAATTTTCGTAAACGAGTCTCTGTTTAATCAAGCGAACAACAGCGAGTAAACGAGCTGTTTGATCAAGTTGAGTCTAGTTGGAACTCGTTTCAGAAAATTGGTGAATTCTCGCGTGTTCTAATTCATTTTAAATTAATATCTTTTAACATCTTCAGAATAATCTTAAAAATACGGCAGAGCGAATGAAATGAAACAAACGAAAGTGTCGAATCTGGCATTGCACGCAATCTGTTTCCCCATCGGCGTGATACAACTGGAAACGAAAATCCACAGCAAACTGTCTGTCTGATCTCTCTCTCTCTCTCTCTCTCTCTCTCTCTCTCTCTCTTTTCCCCTGTAAAACCCACTGAAATTCATCCACGACCCTTTAAGAGTACACCGTTTCGCAAACGTCTCACGGAAATCCCACTCGACTAGTCGATAAATCGTTGTTCGCGTATCGCTCGATTTAACCAGGAATTTATCCGGTCGCTCGCCGAACGATCGCGCAAAAACGACGAACAAGACCTGAGAAATAAAAAAGGAGAAGCACGAGATAGAGGAAAAATAGGATAGCAGAATAAGAGAGGGAGAGAGAGAGAGAGAGACGGGAAGAAAAGGGACGAGGAATCTTGAATCAAGTAGCAACGCGGCGCGAATCGAGGGTTGAACGCGAAACGTGCGATACAAACGGTAGGGGCACAGGCCGTTTCCAATAAAGTCTGCAGGCTGCCTGTCGAATTTATTGCGCGCTTAATTAGTGGACAAATAACACGATTAACGATGCAACGGCCAGCAGGCGATAGTTTGTTGTAGCCGGCTGGGGAACGTCGAGGACGCCACGCCCGGTGTTGGAGAAAACTGTTGCTCCCAGAAAAATGGTCGCTGTATTTCTGCTCGCGGGAAAAAAATGGCAAACGACTAATTTCCCGCCCGGATTTTTAACACAGGGACGTTTAATGTTCCCCGTGTCGATAAATGGCGATATTTCCCTCGTATTTCCTTGTTTTCTCCCCCCAAATTTCAGGGAACATTCACTTTTTCTGGAAAAAGGTGCCAAAGGACGTTTTGAGATTATGAAACATGTGAGTTTCTCCTTTTCTTCTTTTTCGAGAGAACTTTACCGTTTTATTCTCGTTGGTGGTACAAACTTGCGCAAACTTAACAAAATTGAAGATGCTTGATTAATTTGTACGGAAAGAGGAATCTCTTGATTGCATCGTTGCGTTATTGCGAAAATTGCGAAACTTTTGTCTTCGTTACGTTCTACGCTGGATCGTTAATGCGTGTGGAATTCCGCCGCCCTCGCCACATTTACCGCAGTTATTTCCGATTATAAAATCTTGGCTCTCGCCTCGGAGTGATGAAACTCGAGGTTCGTGCGTTAATCTCGTTTATTAAAAATAATAATTCGCCACGTCAAAACTAACCTCATCTCCTCTTTAATCTCATTCAGCAACGTCGACTCGAGAACAGTACGAAATATCGTTAACAACGACGAGATTGAGAGAGATCCTTCGACGAGGAGTCACGGTGCGTTGGCTCGATCTCGCCATCGGTTTACGCAATCAGAAATACAAATGAGCTCGGCGTAAAACTGGCGAAGAAAGAAGGAAGAAAGTCGAAGAAAAGAGGGTTGTGTGCTCGAGCAAGTTTTCCAATCTCACGTCCCCGAGGACTCGTACGCACACGTACGCGGCCGAAGGTCCTTAATCAAGCGGAGCAAACGAACGGGTGGCGGTCGTTCAGTGACAGACAGTCGCGGGGAAACACGGCTTTCAGCTGCTCCGTCCATTGTCCTCTCGTCTCGTTCCGCCTCGTCGCGTGGCATGTTAATTAATCCGCTAATTATTTAACTAATTGCCGGCTTAATTGGCTCGCGAGAGGCCCACTCCTCTCATTCAGCTCGATGGGGGACGGAAGTTAGGTCGTGGACACGCGAAGGAGAACCAGATGGATGGAAAGGGTTCGGACAAAAAAGAAGAAGAAGAAGAAGAAGAAAATAGAGAGAAGCCTTGTTGGAGACTTGGTTTGCTAGCTTGTTTACATTCGACATTGTTTCGTGAAACGCGAAAAGTTGGAAAACTTCTGAAATTTTAGGGAAATTTCATTTTCGACGCATTGCGTGTTTACAGACGGTCTTCTCAGATTACGAGCACTCGTCGTTAGCTCTAGGACAGACCCGGGCGTTTCGAAAAATTTTCAAATAATAATTTCTAAAATTATCCCAGAAATAATAAAGCTGCTATTTGCAGAATAAAGGAATTGTATTGTCGAGAATTCAACTTATTTTAATTTCTTTCGTACTGAACGTCGTCATTGTTATTTGTTACCTGTTGTTTCTCAAGGGTATCGGAACGTTTCCTTGGCCACCCATGAGAACGTTTGCATTCTAGGGTGCTTCATGTCGATGGCGATTTGTAGTTGCGGCCGAAGAATGGGGGTCGACGTGACGCTATTCAACTGTTGCAACAAATCAAACAATCGAGTTCCCTTTCGAGGCTCGACGGTTTCTCAGACTCGAAAGCTTTTATATGTATTTATATTTCTTGTTGGTGGTCACGTGGAGGACGCGTTACAGGCACTCGACACGATCGAGAGAGTCGCCCGCCATTGTACTTTGGACTTTTGACGATTCGACCGAGTCGCTTCTGTGCGATAATTCGTATATTTTTCGCGCACAATCGCGAACGAAAGAGCTGTTGCCGCGACGCTTGAATCGCTCTGTAGTTTGTGACTCGACGCCACGGTGCAGCGATCGCCATCGTGATATCGCTCCAATTGACGCGTCGAATGGCGACAAACGCAAAGTACACACCGCTCCGGCGAAAAAACCGACGGGTCAACGAGTTCGATTAACGGAGCCTCGGTGACTTTGCACGAGCGTGTCGAAAAGTTTCGTGAGAATGATTTTTTTGGAGAGCGGAGAAACGCGGACCGATAAGGGTGGGGGGAGGATTCAATCTCGTCGAAAATTTCACGCGGTCGTTCCTTTCGCGCGCCACTTCGAAACAGGCGAGAGAGAGAGAGAAAAAAAAGAAAGAGAGAAAAAGAAAAACTCGCCGACAGCCCGGCGAACAACGCCCGGTGGAAAAGTTGCGTGGAACGAAAGCAGAAAACGAAGGCGGGGAAAGAAAGAAAGAAAGAAAGAAAAAAAAAAAAGAGAGAAAAAAGGCGGGAAGGGAACAAAGCAGGATCGAAACGTATCAAAATTTCAGCTACGCCCCAGATCCCAGGGTGGTTCTTCGTTGGAAAAACGAGGGAGGCATTGTGCCTCGTATTCGCCGGCAACTCACGATTCACCTTGCATAATGCAATAACTTGTCTCGAGCGGGCCAGCCTGTACGAATGAAACGGGAAACAAAAGAATCGGTAGCCGCGTATTTTTCTTTTTTTCTCTCTCTCTCTCTTTCTTTCTTTTTGTTTGCGTCGAACAAAAACGAGAAAACCAGAGTCGGCGGGGGTTGGAGGAGAGGAGGGTCCCGGCGAAATAGCAAGGACACTCGAAAACTCTGAACGGGGGGAGCCTTTTTTTTGGGGGGGGGCCCCCCCCCCCCCCCGCGCTATTGTGACCCGCGGTTAACTGCTGCTTACTGTGGCATAAAGCGTTCAAAAGACAACGAATTATTTAAAATGCCTCGTTAGATCGTTCCCTGAAGCCGTCGGGCGTCGCGTCGCGTCGGCCGAAGCCGGAGCCGGACCGTTTCGACGTTTATTTTGCTGGAAGAAAGGCTGTTGCAGTTGGAGGATTGCGTCCCCCCCGCGTTTGTTTGCCAATGGGTTTGCTCGTCGAACGATTGTCGGACACTTCTCACTCCGTTCTTTCTTTGTCCCTCTCTCCCTCTCTCTCTTTCTCTCTCTCTCTTTCTTTTCGCATTCGAAGGAAATCTGATTGGAGAAATTTTTACTTTCAGCAAGTAATTCATTTATTTTTAATTTAATGCGAGTAAAGTAAAACTTGGCGTTAAAAGAGAAACACGAGACAGATGCGATGGATCTTTGGATCTTCCGAGAGCTGCGAAATCCCTAGAAAGAATAGGCGCGTTATCTAAAGTGACACTAGGAACTAGGAAACGAAAGTCAGTTAGATTCTGTGCGAGTTATCAAACTGTATACGAGCGTATAATTGCATAAATTGCGTATTCTTTACGGTAGATGCGGGAATTTTCATTTTTCAGAGAGTCTGAGTGAAAGAACTTGCTCGTTCCCCACAAGCGGGGAAACCACGAACGGAGAGCGTGATGAAAAATGGATGAAAATTGTCGATGGAAAAGTTGTCGTTTCTTCGTAAGATATTCAGTTTCACGGTTTCGATCTTTGCAGCCAAACGAACGACAGCAGGGGGGTGAGGGGAGCACTTTGCTGTTGGTCGCCGGCAAGACAGAACTGAAGCTATCGCTAGAAATGAAATGCATCAATGAGTAACCAGTCGCTTGGGTCTTCGATCATAATGTTCCGTGGAAAGCAATCTAACTTGTCCGGTCGTTCATTCTTGCACGGCTCCCCTCGTTTTCTGTTTATTTGCCCCCTTATTGATCTAACGGCCCCCGATAAATTAACCGTCGGCGGTCTGCCTGTCACTTTTCATCTTTCCTATCGTTTATTGAAACGACGTTTCTCGGAACGATCCGTCGTGTCTTTCGACATCTCCTATTGTTTTTACGAAAGGGTAAGGAGCAGAAATTGCAACACGCTGCGTTTCATTCCAGAATTACAACGAGACTCGATAAATGCTGAAGTTTCGTTTAAATCTTTTTATTTCGAAATATCGTCCTTTTTATTGGGCTATAAAAATTTGCATGCAACGCACGCGAAAAATAAATAAAGGAAAATATCAAATATCGAAATTTTTGAAATTGGAAAAAAACGTGGCGAAGTTTTTATTGTCTGCCCGTAACGTTTAAAATCGAATTTCTCATTTCCATGAAAATTGTAATCATTTGGAACATCTTGATTCATCTTTATGGAAAAGATTTCCTCGTTTATTACGTTACGGACGAAATTATTTCTATATTTTTAAAGGTAAATACGTATTTATTTCTCGAAACTCGACGATAAACGTGTGTACACGCGTTTGGATTTATTTCGGGCGCAAGGCTCGCGGTAAAAAGAAGAAAGAAAATGGTCCAAAACGAGGAGAAATTCGTTTATGGAATGCAAAACACAGTCTCGAAGTTTCATAACGCCAGATTAAGAAAGCAGCCGGAATTTACAATTCTGTCGCAGTCGGAATTTCCATTAAAATAAAGTGGAGTGGGCCGAGAGGGAAATATAGCTTCAAACTTTGTCACTTCAACCTCGGAAATATTTGTATTTTCGTCAAAAAATCGTCTTCGCGTGACGATCTGGCCGATTTATTCCGAGAGATTTGTCGTATCATTTCTCGTGAGAATAGTTCGATTGACGAGTGGAAGCTATTATCCAATGCAGGAGATAAAGAACAAAGAAAAGTCCTAAACTGACACATTTTTTAAGACAGTCTAACCTTCGCAATAAATTGTAAGATTCAGCTTCAATAACTCAAGTGGTTGACGCGAAAATAAAAAAGAAAAAACTGCACGACTTGTACTCTAGTACGATTCGTCTGACTAGGAAATGAGGATGACTCTTTTGCCATAAAATTTTATCGATTTATGCAAACATTTGAATCGATAGAAAACAAATTACAGGCGCGATCGCTCAGTACCAGACGACGCCACTCCTACTCGAGGTCTACGCCACGCCCCCTCGCGAATCACGTAACCCAAATCAACCAATCGCTAATTTTCGTTGCATCGGCGTTGCACCTGAAGAGGCCCGATTTTCTGGGTTACCCCTGCTAAAATCACTTTCAGTGATAAAAACTAATTGCAGAGAGGCGATGCTTTCTCACTTTTGTTTTTTCTTCCTTTCTCGAATGAAGAGAGAGAACGATAAAATATTTTCCCACCGAGTATGGAGATTGGACGCTTCGTAAGCAACGTTTCGTTGCCAAATTTTAAATGAAGGACACAGTAAAAAAGAAAAAAAAAGAAAGAAACTCTGAAAAAAGTTCAAAAAGTAATGTCTCGTCGAGATCCGCTCTATTTTCTCCGAAAGTCAACGTCGAAAGCTTGCGGCGTAGGTGGTGCACTTGACTAGAAACGCTTCGTAAACCTTTTGCCGCGGACGTGAAAAGTTTGCAAAGTCAGAAGTTGGCCGAACTCGGGGATATACATCTTTCGCGTTTAACTTTTGTCCTGGACCGTTGCGATAATCCATACGTCGCGCTGAACTTAATCGCGGGAGACTTTGCTCGAGTGAAACTTTTCCTTTTTGTTAACCCTCTTGTCGAAATCTTTTTGCAAACGTGCCTTCTGCATATTTGCAAACGGAAAATTGTCAAAATTCGAGACAGATGTTTTCCAGCAACTGTCCGCGCTTTCGGTTGTCTTTACGATTCGCAATAAACGCGAGGTAAAGATCTCCAGAAGCGTACGGTTTCTCGCGCGACGAGACTACGAGGTACAATCACCGCTTTACGACTGTTTTTATTGCTTCGCTACGACCATTTTTTTCTTTTTTATTCCGTTAATTGACAGATCGTTCGAGGTACCGCCAAGCAGGAAACGCGGTTGGAGAACGAAAAAGAAAAGACTTGAGAAAAAATTCTGAATCGAACGAAATATCAGGAAATATTTCAACGGTTGCTAAAAAACGATTTTACGAAATTTGTTTCTGAATTGTGGTCGTCGTATAAACGAAGTGTGACGATCATCCGTTTCAGAACCGCAATGAAACGCAGCCGACAGAACTGTGCTTTCATCGAACAGTCTTCGAACGATTTCTTACTACGATAAATGGAGGGGAACAATGGTCCGAGCATTTAATGCTCGCGGCTGGTTCTTTGACGCCTTTGACGTCAATTCGTCAATTGAAATCAATCGTTTCGTCGCAATTGCCCGCGCCGCGTCACGGACTGCCGGGTAATTCCGCTTGTTTTCCGCGGTTCGGCTCGCGTGCCAGGCGCGTGACAAATTCGCGCGATGTCTGGAAAAATCGTCCGCGATCTCTTGCACACATCTCTGGCGGTTCCCTGTGGCCTCACGTCGGCCAATACCGAATTACTTTTCCGTGTTACCTCCCTTTTTTCCTTTTCGTCGCGTTTTTTCGCATTTTTTGTCCCTTTTTCCGCCCACGCCCGAGCTCCATCGCGCGAGCGACAGGCCAGGTTATTGTTTTAAGTGGCACGTAGCTGGCTCGCGATTTTGACGCGGAACGAGCGCGCGGAACGGCCTCGAGGAATATCGTTTTTGGCACTGGCCGCCGAATTCTTCTCCCAATGGCTTCTGGAGGACGGCGATAAAAATGGCTCGCGCGAAATTGACGAGCGTTATTCGACGATTCGAGCCTCGGCTTGCTTGGCTTGGATAGAAATTTCGGCGATTAAATCACGAATATCCCTTCGGACTCGTTTCTCTGCCCCTATCGAAATTCTAAATGACTCGACCGTTCGTACTTCGATTTTTAATATTTCATGCAACCGTTGAGACAACACGTCCCGCGTTTGCGCGTTTCGTCGAAATAATATGATATCCCGATTTTTGCCATCCCGCGGTGTTCGACTACCGACATCGTATCGATTTTTCTCGATAACGTACCAAGGCAGCATCTCGTATTTCACGTTTCGCGATATTTAGACGATATCCCCGTTTTTCCGCGACGTCTGGCAATCTCTTCCCTCGGATAAATATCGAGCGAGGTGTCGAAATTTTTTAAATCTCGA
>KQ435693.1:921624-943233 GCA_001276565.1 Melipona quadrifasciata | reverse complement strand
CGAAAAAAGAAAAGGGGAAAAACAAACCAGGGAACGTACCAAATGGGAGGAAAATGCAATAATTAGTACGACTTTTCTTTTTCCTTTGTCGCGAAAGTAATTCCCAATGCCGGTCAAATCGAGCCGAACGAGTGTCGTATAATTAAAACAGGCATACATTTTCTCCATTCCCTGGGAAATGTGCCGGAACGATACGAATAAAAGAGTTTCGCGAGGCGTGCAAAAATTCGACAATCTGGCTACAAGTGGAATCCACCCCCCTCCCACCGGGAGGGGGGAGGGGGGACACGTTCGATTGCTTTTTCGAGAGCGATAATTATACGAACGCCTGGTCGATCGGATATTTTTAATTAGCCAGCTATTTGCCACGGTTGCTCGGCGAAGCGACGATAAACAAATTAATGCGACCGCGTTAAACACTCGAACCGCTGGGTGAGAGAAAATTATTCCCTTGTAGCGATTCGAAGTTCCGTGATTTTCCTTTTTTTTTTTTTTTCAACGCCCTCCCATTACGTCGATAATTGCTATTTTTTTTTTCTTCTCTTTTCCTTTTTTTTCTCCGCGGTCCAACCGACCGACAAATGGAGCTTTCAGTGTACTAACTTTTTCGTACTCTTTCGTTCAGACAACTGGCCAACTGAACAAATTCCCCTCGGATTTACATCTTGCGCGCGGACCTCGTTCATTAACGAGCAAGAAGATTTCGTCTGCGCTTTAAACATCGTGGTCAAACATCAAGTTTGACCCGAGTTTTTAAGAAAAACCGGAATTTCTCGTAACAACGTCAGATTTTGACTGCCCTAAACGAAGAAATAGCGAGAATCATTGTTGAGACAACGTTAAAGCCTTCGTGCGCTCTTGATAAGTTTATAAAAAGATCAGTCAGCGATCGAGCGACGACAAAATGATCAATCGATATTATTTCGATCGTACTATAAAATTCTCTTATCGAACTTGTGCATTTCGTATTAAAAAAATTTCCATGCGAAGGAAGTTATGACGCTCAGAAACACGTTCGAATGGGAAAGTTCTCGTGGAATTTATTTTGGAATCTGTACAACAGAAGTTCCACGGGAACAAGCTGTTCCGGAACATTTAATTGAAACGTCCATTTTTATACTGTGTGAGTGCTGTTCATCGAAGTCAGTATTTGCTACAAATATTGAGATTTAAACATATATCTTTCGTATTGATGAACAAATTATCCGCTCCTCCGTCAGAGGAATTTTTTTATTTTCGTATTTCACGAGTTCGTATTTCATCGGGACTTGTAATTGTAAACGAACATTTTTTGAAAAAATACGATCCTAAAATAAAACCTATTTTGAAAGCTTCTCAATTTTCTCGATCCTTTTTTTCGAAGCTCCTTAAGAAAAAGTGCTAGAGATCTTAGGTCGTAGGTCGATCTAAATTTAAAAGTTACAAACTGAGCGAATTGTGGTCCTTTCAGCAAACGTAGACCGCACGTGTGACTTTCCACGCGAAATTTATTCCTTGAACAATTTGTTTCGCACACTTTTAATCGTAGGTGTCCAAAGTTTTGATTTATTTTTTTAGGCATCATCTTTGCCTTTCGTGTAACATTTTCGGCCGCATTACGTACAATGAAGGTACTTTAAAGCGCGCCACTTACTCGTTAAAATGTTGCTACGAACTAAATGTGTTTAGAATCCTGACGGTACTTGGAAGTACACGCTACTTCCGCGACGGAACTTCTAACAAGTTCTCCCCTGTCTTCGACTTGGAAGTTTTGTTCTCTCGGTATCAGCAGTACTCGGAGATACTACGGTTAGCATGTGCGTAGTCGAAGTATTTTCGTGTATCTCTGACGAGAGAAAAATTACGAGTTACACGATCCAAGACACGGGGGATGAAAATTTAACGGCGGATGTGACGAAGTTTCGCGGTCGGTTGGATTACATTTTAAATTAGTAAATTTCGGTTAAAAGAACTTTCTAACAAGAAAATTTTATAATTAAATTAGGATGCTGCGTGAGCCATTGAAATTCCTTGGTTCTTTTATTTTTCGGAGCGCAACTCGCCACGTCGCTGTGTTTCCAAAAATTCTTAGACTGTTTATGTGAAAGAGAACCGATGAGAAACAACAATAAAAACTCGCCCAGCTTTCCCTTCTGCCCACCCACGAAATTGCAATCATCGTGAAACAGTCCTCGTCCCGAGTATCAATAGAAACCAATTTCCCCCAGTGAGTTTTAAAATTCACTACTTTCCTTTCAAGGCTCTCCACCCTTGCTCCATCTCCATAAAACCACCGTCTTTATCAAGGGAAACCAATCGAACTGAGAATTTATTTAATTTTATCACTAGGGGCAACCCAGAAAATCGGGCCTCTTCAGGTGCAACGCCGACGCAACGAAAATTAGCGATTGGTTGATTTGATTGGCTGATCACGTGATTCGCGAGGGGGCGTGGCGTAGTTCTCGAGTAGGAGTGGCGCTGTCTGGTAAATCTACTGAGCGATCGCGCCTGTAATTTGTTTTCTATCGATTCAATGTTTTAATATTACTAAAATTTTATGGCAAAAAAGTCTGGGCCTTTCAGTGAGACGAATCGTACTGGGGTACAAGTCGTGCAGCTTTTTCTACGCGCGAGCATCGTGGGAAATGAATAAATCGAGAAACGAATTCGGAATTCGGGGGCGCGAAAAAGTCAGCGTTACGTTAGATTCGATCAGGAAAGAAAGAAAAACAAAATTGTTAACGATGTGCTGAATAAATTTTCACGGTTGCAGGGACCTCGATACAGCTGCTCAAGCTGGACGTGCCCAAGATGGTGGACCCAAGGTGGGAAAAGGTGGTGCTGAGATGCGAGTACGACCTCGGCGGCGAGGAACTGTACTCGGTGAAATGGTACAAGGACGGCGCCGAGTTCTTCAGGTTCATGCCGAGCTCGATGCCTGCTGGCCGCGATTTCTCCGTCGACGGTGTGTACGTGGACGTGAACAAGAGCGACAGCAAACAGGTGACGCTGCTGGGACAGGCGAACAATCGAAGAGGTTCGTAGATGCAAAAGCGATTTGCTCCGTCTGCTCTATCGTTGTTCGTGCGTGTCTGACGAGAGAGAGAGAGAGAGAAAAATGTTTTGCCTACGATCGACCATCGAGCGTCAGTCGAGCGAGATTGCCAACCCCTGTGAAATCGTTCGACGAGTAGACTGACACGTTAAACTTTCCGTTCCATTCGCCTTAAATTTAATTATCCTTATCCGCTCGTGCTGCCACTTTTCGCGTGCCCCTCTTTTCCGCAATAATTCAGCAAACGTGGAGAAAGAGGAAACAAGTCTCCCTCGGGGGAAAAAAACCGTCCGATCCCGAAAGATCCCCGCGACGTCGTCCTGCAATCTCAGATTAAAATCGAAACTGGTAATTCCAACTGGGGGATCTCGAGAAACTTTGAGCGAACGACGAAAGTTAAAGAGGACTGGTTGGAAATTTCACTTAAATAACCAACGAACTTTCCTCGTCGCGAGCGAAACTGGCCACCCTTCGCCCTTTCCTATTTTTGCCTATTTTTCACCCATTTTCCCGCAAGGACGAACATTCTCGTCCACTGCGCAAATAAATAATTACCGCGGATCGTTGGAACGAGGGATAAGAGGAACGCGCGATTGATAATCGAATCAGATCCCTCTCGAGCGTGGGCTCGAGGTTAACAGGTTAGAAACCACGGAGGAGTACGCTTTTCGAATCAGGAGCCTCGGGGAAAAAGGAGCACGCCGAGTTTTCGTGTTTAACCTGGTTCGATGGAGTTCGCGGCGACGATCGAACATTTCCTTGGAGGGAATTAGAGCGTGTTGCAAGTCGTGAAAGGGAGGTAACTCTTGGCGGCATGGTAATTTTATTTGAACTGCTGGGGCTTTTTTTCGAGATTGGCGCTGTCAAAGGGCGCAGTCGGGCCTGGGGGGAGGGGGTGATTCATTTCGGTCTGAATATTGTTCGCGTGAACTCGAGGCGAGGGAAATTTCGTTTGGACGAGGACGATCGATGGGAGTGGGAGGGGGGACGCGATTAAAAGGCGAGGGAAATTTCCAAAGGTTCGAACTGCGAGAACATTTTTTTAAAGTGAAGATACGAAGCGCAATACTCGTTGTTGTTGTTGTTGTTGCACGATCTCTCGATGCTTCTTTCTTCCATTTTCTAGTTTAGTAGTGGAAAGTAAGTTAAGCGAGGTTATTGTAACCAAACGACGATAATGAGTGTATGTACAATTTCGATTTATTCGGTTAAACGTCCTCTTTAACTGTCATTCGAGGGATCAAGGTTTCAACAGAGACGGGGAAATGAGAATTTTTCTTTTTTATCCCTTCTATTTTTTTTTTTTTTTTTTTCTTTTTATCAATTTATACGTTCGTGAAACGAACGAGCGCGTTAATTGGAACGACATCGGGACGCGTCGACCGTTCGATACGCCGCGAATTCGAACAAAGTTTACACGATGTATTAAAATAACGTTTTGATCATTGTTCGCGCGTCGTTGTACAAACACGATTGCGTCCATTGTCGGTCGTAAATGAATTACAATTTAGGATCCGTCGCGATCTACACATCTGTGACGGAGCAAGTCCGATCGAACGTCGCAAAGTAAAATGAAAGAAGAAAAGATTCATGACACGCACACGCACACTTGCAGGTAAAGTGAACCTGACGGGGTCGTACGGTTGCGAGGTGTCGTCGGAGGCCCCGAGTTTCCTCACGATCTACGGCGAGACGAACATGAGCGTGGCCATACCACCGAAGGAACGACCCAGCTTGCGCGGGCTCCGGCCGTCTTACGAGGCGGGCGAGACACTCCAAGCGGAATGCAGCTCCGCGGCCAGCTACCCTCCAGCGCGGCTCGTCTTTATCCTCAACGGCAAAGAGGTAAGCGAAGGGAGGAGAGAGGTTTTATGAGAATGTACGGCTATTAGAGCCCGGAGAGACATTTCGTTGCCATCCGTGAACTTTAGAATTCCTGATTGTAGTAGTCTGGCGGCCTGGAAAAACGACTCGCTCCAGGCGGGCTTCTTTCTCCCTCCTCTTCCTCGATTCTTCCCTCGCGTGTCTTTCGCTGCTCCGGATTCTCTTCGTCTAATCCCCCGGTATACCTCGGTAGACGCTGAATTTTATCGGATTCGCGCTCTTTGATTCGCGCCACGTTCAGCCGAGTAACCGTTCGCCGTTTATAACTTTCGTCCTGAAATTTTCTCATCACCGAAAGTGATTTTAGCAGGGGCCTCTTCGGGTGCAACGCTGATGCAACGAAAATTAGCGATTGGTTGATTTGAGTCACGTGATTCGCGAGGGGGCGTGGCGTTGTCTGGTACTGAGCGATCGCGCCTGCAATTTGTTTTCTATCGATTCAAATGTTTGCATATCGATAAAATTTTGTGGCAAAAAGATTTCGTTTTCTTTTTTAGAATACTTTTGCCAACTCGGTCGAATCACACCGAATGAAGGAATTTATCGTCGAATTTCTCCCTTAACAATTCCCAGCGTTTCTCTTCCGGAGTTCGCGTTTTTTTTTAACGCACCGCGAGTTTCGGTTCTCCGTTGTTCGGCGTAACTTATCGGTCTCGGGGAACAAGTTGCGCCGCCATTCCTCTTGCAAATTCCAGCTCGATTTAACTCGTTGAAAACCGCCTGGATCCTCCCGACACACACCCGTTACGAACGGGCGAGCGTTCACCCCCGTTTCTCACAAGACTTAACGCACTGCGCGCCGAGTATAAACATTTATTATCTATAAAACTGTACGGCGCAGGCGGTTCGTTTGATCGTGCGATACCCAATGTGAAATACGGTGTAGCTTGCCCCTAATGTATCGTCCAGTAAGGTGTTCTCTTCGCCCGAAAGTTCGCACGAGTTCTCCGGGTCTCGATGTTTGTCCTTTTCTTGACAAACGATCGCTTCTCGCGATAAATACGACTCTATTCCGCTTCGTTTTTCATCTCTCTCATCGCTTTTTCTTTTTCCTTTCCTTGACATTTTATTATTTTATTATTAATCGATGTCGATTCTTTGATAACCTCAAAATTGCAATTTCTGGTATCGTTCTGTTCGAACTGAATATTTCTTTCAAAAGGAACGTTTGTTTCTGAGAGAATTTTTATAGAAATCGCTTTGAGCGCTTAGAAACATTTTTAAACAGCGCTCTCGTGGAACTTATAATTTAGAATCTGTATAACAAAAGTTCCATAGGAACAAGAGTTATTTTAGAATATTTAATAATTAAATCAATACATATATATATATAGCATTCAGTATTTGCTACAAACATTTTCAATGTCGATAAACAAATTATCCGTTTCTCGAAGAAATTTCTCGTCACGAACATTCTTCGAAAAAGTTCCACGATCCATGCGTTTTAACTAGAACCTACACAAAAGTTCCTTAACTTTTTCCTAATGTCGATTTTTTTTTTATTTTACACCTTCAGATCAGATCGGTGACCGACGCATATTCCATTTTATTTTCGCAATTTTTCCATTTCTCTGGAAAGGATTATTATTTGTTTCTTTTTTTTTTTTTTTTTTCATTTAAATGAAAAGAATTAGTTAGCGCCAGACATGTATATTAAATGTCCTCTATATTGGACATGGATATTTAATATCTTTTTTTTTTTTTAATTGGAGATTTTTCTGCGTGGAAATCGGTATTTATTCGAGTGGAATTATTTTAAATTGAAAACCATAATGAATATTAAATTGTTTTGATTGAGCGGCGATAGAGAGAGAGAGAGAGAGAGAGAGAGAGAGAGAGAGAGAGAGTACCGCGCGTATATTATTTTTGAATTAGAGATCGAATATTTTTGAATTAGGGTTCGATTCATTTTTAAAATTGGATTGTTTGTTATTCACTCGCAAACACTTTTCGATGGGGAAATTTCCAAACAAGTTATTTCGGAATTGTTTTACTGAATTATTTTAGATATTTGTTAATAAAGAATATTAAATTATTACACGCACGTGCCTCAAAGTACGAATGATGGTTAGACCACGGGTGGTTAAACATTTACGACCAGTTTAAAGATGCAGGCGTGCCCCAGAAATGCGCCGTAACGCGCGACAAACAAAAGCACGTAAAACATTCGCCAATAAATTTCTCCGAAACTTATCTCCATAAGTAAAATACGCGCGTAAATTTTTAACGAAGCTGTGAATTCGCACCAACACCCGGCCACCTATGAATAATAATATATCGCGACCGTGAAATTACTCGGTGACGCTCGAAAGAAGAAAAGAAAGGAAAGAAAAGAAAAGGAAAATCTTAATAAATTTTAATTAAGACGTGGAAACTTGGGGTGGAGACCACACCCCAGTCTATGTTTATAGGGTAGGTTTCGCGAAATTGACGGTGTCGTAAACGGCGACAACGTGGAACAACGGGAGTTCCGAGCCGGAATGGGACGGCGAGGATTGGAAGCGGGAAGTTCTGGGGAAATTCAGAGTACGCGCGATGCCTCTGAATTGCAAATTTAGCGCCAGCTAAGGATATAAAATCATGGGAGCACCGCTTAAAAGGTGCTCGTTTACTGTTTTCGCGGCCGCGCTCTCTTCAAAAAACTTCTTCCCCGGGACGGGAGACTGGGAGGAATTAAAACTGTCGGTCTTGGGCTCGAGGATACTTTTAAATTTCCTTACCGCGCGTCCACCTCCTATTTTCGGATGTCTAGAAGAAAGAAAAGAAAAGAAAAGAAAGAGCAGGCGAAAAGTTAACGTATTAAATTTATCTCGACCGCGAGGTGTCTTGACAACGCCACGACGTTAATTCATTGCCCGTGGATTTCGATGTTTATGGAACAGTGTCCAAGAGTGTCGCTTCAACGATATTGAAAGATGTTGAGCAAAAAGTGGCACGGTCAAGACTACGTATCAGTTGCGACAAGGACCCAAGCGCGACAAATTTTAAAGATTCAAACGTTTATATTGAAACTAATAGATGTGGGTCGCTATAAATATAATTGTTTCAAATTGATTTCTTTTCTGACTTTTAATTTTCATATGTGGGTCGCTATAAATATAATTGTTTCAAATTGATTTCTTTTCTTATTTTTAATTTTCAGTCTGTTTACGGTTTTAGCAGTAGGTAATTGGGCAACAAAGAAATCTGAGATGCTTGTGGTGTCGAATTCCCAAGCTGACATCTGTACTTGTCAGTTCAAGAGTGGTGCATGTACGGTTAGATAAGGAGCATCGAGATAATCATTCGTTTAGAATACTAGTCTCTGCTTTCCAAAGTACATATATTTTTGTGATTTTTCTTTTTTCGACAGTGTCGAATTTTCGTAAATTACTCATAAAAGGGCGACGGTGCGTTCGAACGTGCCAACGAAAAGGATAGAAACGATTGACACGAAAAATCTGTCGTCCTAATTGCTCCCATCCCCAGTCACCCCTCCAATTCTTGCATGGAATTTCATCAGCCCGGGGAGACGAGGATCACCCGTCACTCTTACCATCGTCGTGTGTCATCAACAGGTGACCCAAGTGATGACCAGGGAATTGCCAAGCTCGAGCTCCACGGAGGACACCATGGTGTCCTCGACCCGGCTAGGTCTGACTCTGCGCCTCGAACGACAGCATTTCCCCGGAGGAACTTTGACTCTCGGCTGTCAGTCCACTTTGCCGGGGATCGTGGGCGCGAAAGCGCTCGAGAGAACGGAGACCGCAACGCTGGCTGCCAGCAATCAACGACTGGCGCAAGAACCACCCAGGTCAGGATGCGTCGTCAACCTTCCATCCTCCCTGCTCGCCACCGTCTGCTGTTTCTTGCTACGTCGGTCGTTCAATTACGGTATCTTAACATTCTCCTACGTTTAATTCTCCAAGAAGACGGTCGTCCGGTCTCGGAAACTGTCCTCGGATCGTCGCCTCCTCGACGAACCCCGCGAGTCCTCGTTCGCGCGACGCGAATTTCAGACACACGCGGTGAAAGCGCGAAGAGTTTACTTTCCAGCTCGTTGGCTCTCGAATCAAGCCGAGTCGATTTTTTCCCTTTCCATTTCTTTTCTTCTCTCTTTCTCGATGCCGCCACTATTTTTTCGTCGCTCGGTACACACGAAAGTAGATTCTCGTTGACAGAGAAGACCTCGGGCACTGATTTCCGAGGAGTTCAAATTTTTCCCCAGCCTCTTTGAATTTGAGCCAACGTTGTTCATTGTGTCCACTGCCACCGCGAGTTTAATGACACGCGAAAATTTCTACGAAAAGAGAAAACAAAAAAAAAAAAAGACAAGAAAAGAGAGGAAGAAGAAGTCCGAGAGGGCAAAAATTTCGAGCTCTTCTAATTTTCTCGTTCCTCGCTGCCGCTCTCTGTTTCGTTGCTCTCGTTAACGCGTGCACGTGATTTCACGAAGGAACTTCATGCGCGCGATAGTAAGAGTAAAGCATAACCGAGGCGTGTGATTAAAGTATACATCGACGGCGGTGAGGAGGGGCGGAGGACAGAGACGAGGGGGATAACTGCTATAGCAATATAATTTAATTGAAACGGCGAGTCGTTCGCGCGGAACGCGAATCATTGTACATAGTGTATGATTGTGAATTAGATTTACGACAGTGTGTGTAATTAAGAGAAAGGGGGGATCGGTACGGGGCAAACACGGTGAAAGTAAAGCTGAAATCGAACATTAAACAGAAGAAGAAGGAGAAAAGAAAAAAGAAACCCGGGATGAATGATCGGAATCGAAAGACGACGGGCATAAATTTGAATCGATTGGCTGGAGCGAGTCGAAGTACACGGAGTGTGATTCAAGTTTATGGTGCTCGGGGATAATTGAGTCGTTCTTTTCTTTTCCCTTGGGTCTCTCGACGCATCTTTTTTGGCGGCGTACAAGAATTTATATATACATATATAAATATATTATATATATATATATATACATATACGTATATGTATACACGATGATGAATTCGTCACATTTACGTTTTATTGTAATTTTACATGATCCATATCTGATCGTTATGACACATTTCAAACAATAAAGAGAAACGTCAGGCATGATCTTTTGTCCGCACGATCTTTCATTCCACGACCTTTCGCAACAATTCGCAATCTCCTGGGACTTTTGGATCAGGTAAGAAACCGTATTCGCACGCTCTAGTTGTAAATTATTTTTCAGAGGCAATATATTTTTGAAATTGGACCAAACAGAAAAATTAATACAACACGTGGTGACGTATCGGTCACTGGGGTTGACTGTCTCCGCAAAACCTCCTCTGTCTCTTTCCGGAGTCATAATCGTAGCCCTCAGAAACCCCGTTGCGCAATATTAATTCACTCGATGTTTTACGTAATTGCTCGAACTCGCTTCTAGCTGGAGAGCGCGTTATCTGGCTCCATTATCCGCGTCTTGCATCACGATTGCGGAAGCGTAAAGTAGAATTCTCACAAAGTTTCGTAATCTTATCGCTTCTCGCTAAAATCGCCCAGTCACGCCAGGCTTGTTCATTCTTAAAAGGCTTAATTAGAAAATATACGTCACGGTGCCGCGGTTGTAATCAGGTCGTTACGTCCTTTGTGCTAAAAAATACCGTCGGTTTCCGCCCCCTTTGCTTGTTTGACCTTTGTGGACACCATCCTCTAAAAACGTACGTACCTCGCGCTGCCAGAAATATCTCGTTCTACGAAACGCTACATTGGCGTTGCTTCTTTGAAGTTGCCACGCGATAATTGAACATTTCCCTCTGCAAGTGGGAAATTCGTTTCTTGACGCTAGGACTGCCGAAAGAAAGACGAAATAGTGTAGCATTTGCTACAGCAAAGAGATTAAGATACAAGCTTCTGTTAAAAATCACTCGAGTATCTAAGAATACAGTTGCAAATATATAAAATTTCCATAGGAAATTATAAATTAGTCATTTCGACCGCTTTTTTTCGTAATTCTAGTGTCAAGAATTTTGAGAAATTTTTGACATCGTTAAATCACTGTCGCGTTTGATCGACAGTGATTTTCAAAAAACAAAAAAAAAAAGTACAGTACATGATAAATGTTCTAGACCACCAAATTCCCATTCTGTACATACAGCTTCTAAAACTACACTGTTACAAATGTGTAAAATTTCCATGCAGAATTATAAATTAGCCATTTTGACCACTTTTTTTTTTTTTTTTTTTGGTAGTTCCAGTGTCAAGAATTTCGAGAAATTTTTGACACGGTTAAATCACTGTCGCGTTCGACCGACTGATTTAGAAAAAAAATGCAGTACATCGCTAAATTTCCGTCCTGAATATACAGAATTTCTGTCCTGTTTCTTGCTGCCGCGTCGCCGTTGCTACCCGCCAATCTTCGTGATCCCGACAGCACGAATCCTCCGCGTGAATTACCTCGGGCCGTGAGGATCGCGGCTCCTTGCCGATAACAGGGTCCGCCGGGATAAAAGCGATTAGAGAGGGCGGAAAGGAGAGAGGAACGATTTAGCGGACGGTAAACAGTTGAAACGGGAAATCTAAATCCAGTCGGGAGGGAGCTACTACCCTCCCTCCTTTGCGGCCCCTTCTTGAATCATCCAGCAGCCCGGTGTACCGATATTGACCTATCGACCGAGAATGCACAGGCTCCTCTTCCTTCGAGCCGATTCGATTTCCAGATTAATTAAGGACCGCTGGCCTGAAAGGACACCACCCTCGACGATCCTTTCGAGCGACGAGCGTCGGCGAACTGCCGAGGAAGGAAAGGCGTAACGAGACACCGCGCCACGCCGACTCCTGTCCCGGTTTCACGAGACACCGAGCCCGATAATGACATTTTTTTCGCTGCTTTTCTTCCGCCGGCCGGACGCGCCAGCGCGGAAGCACGTTAATGAGAAACGACCATTGGCCTGATACGAATTCCCTGTCCCTGCCACTTGAGGGAATCGCTAACAACGCGGCTCCCACGATCGACCAAAGCCGCACAGACGTCTGTTGGCCTAGCCTCCGGGCTGTTGCAGCAAGGAGTCCGACTTGTTTACGATTCATGGGGAAACATTTCGGATTGATCGATTGAACTGACGGTTGACAGTGGCCTGTTGACAGTTTGTTTCGTGCTGCGTATGCTCGCTTTGGTTAATAGAACTCTCTAGTCACAGAGTGCTCTTTTTCTAGTACTTATCTGCGTGCTAGATGTGTGGAGTTTAAGGATTGACCAGTTGATTACGAACAGTTTAAATTAGATGCTGTCTTTATTATTATTATTTTTGTTATTCTTGAAGTTTAAGGATTGACCAGCTTGCGAATAGTTTAAATGATGCAGGCACTGTCATTGTTATTATTACTGTACGTTTATTTAAATATTTGAAATATCTGAAAAGTCCCGGGTATTGTAACATTTCAAAAATTTTTAATATCAATCCACCAGTTTACGAACAGTGTAGATTAGAGTCGGCTAACTGGCGGCCCGTGAGGCTAGCGCTATCCCCTCCACTGCGTCTCTCCACTACACTAGAGGGGATAGCGCTAGCGATCAGGGGCAAGGGTTCACGGGCCGCCAATTAGCCTGCTCTGGTTTAGTTAAATTACATAGATCCTCTTCTTATTATTCCTAATTATTCTTCAAGTTTAATGATTGATCAGTTTACGGATAGTTTAAATTATTTAGACGCTGTCCTTATCGTTATTATTATTTTTGTACGTTTATTTAAATATTTGAAATATTTGAAAATATTTCCCGGATAGTGTGTTGCTTCCAACTTTTTTTCGATACCTACTGGTGTGTGAGGTAAGGATCGATCAGTTGTTTACGAATAGTTTAAATTATGTAGATACTGTCCTTATTATTATTATTATTATTACTCTCGTACGTTTAATTAAAACAAAGTTCTCGAAAGTCCCGTTTATTATAATGCCTCCAAATTTTTGATCCTCTTCCGTGTTTGTTGAACCGCGACCTAAATTTCGTTTCCAACTTCAAGAACCATTTTGTCGAACTCTGTTTTCAAAAAAAAAAAAAAAAAAAAAAAAAAAAAAAAACGCGGAGGCAGAGAGGCCTGAATAGAATCAACTCTGCGAATTTCAACGAAATGCAAAATCAAAAAATCCCGCGCGTTAATCCACCTCTCGAAACGAGTTAAAACATCGAGCGAAATTTGTAACAAAATGTCGATCACCCTTGAACGAGGCCGGATAGATAAATGAGGCTCGTAGCTGCTGCGATTGAAAATAAAAAAAAAAAAGAAAATACCACTCGAGCGAAAGAAATACGACTCGACGAGAGCAGGCGTGGCATATTCGAACGTACTTCAACCATCGGTTTCTTCGCCGTTCGGAACGTCAATGAGTTCAATGAGTTCGTTCTTTTCACCTGGAATGACCTATATAATCCCCTCTAACTCCCTCACTGCCAACATACGGGGTATCTTCGGAAGAGGAAATGATATTTACTCGGACGTTTGAAAATTCATACGCGATCGAAATCGTCGTTCGTGCTTCATTTCTCGAGATTTCACTCGGGCAGTAGTACGAATCAACGAACGGGCTGACAATACTTGGTCAGAATCGTGAGCTTCTCCAACCACCCTGTAGCAGACGATGCAACGACGGTTACGGAGAAGAGAAAAAGAAAGGAGATGAACGTGGATATTCGGAAATGGCACGCGACGGGGCTACCGGCTTCAAGACGCGCTCGAAGGCACGCGGGTAAACCCGCCATTTCATCTTTGGCGTTGTTTCATCGCCGCGAGAAAGCTGGAACGCCACTCAGCCTGACGCAAAGGCTAGCCAGCCGCTTGTGTTTGTGCTCGTTTACGAGCAAACTCCGTGAGCCGATTCCGCTTGCAACCGAGCGCCCTTTCATCGTCTGTCGGATGGCGCGTGTACGCGATTGTTCGCAGCCAGGCGAACAGGTTTTTGTATCTCGAGCGAACGAACGCGGACAACGTCATTAACCCCCTCGATAGCGACCGCACCAAGTTCTTTCGCAGACGACGCGTGACTCGATCCGATCTTTTCTAGACTGTGCGGATACTCGCGCGTTTGTTCAAGGGGACATTTTGAGGAATTTATTTACGAAGCTATCGATTTATTTACGAAGCATCGCTTCCAATTGGAAATAACTGTTACCATTAATTTGAGATGAAAAATTGCGCGGAACTAAAAATTTCATATAAAATCGCGTGATTTGAAGTGTTTATATTATATTATACCAATATTTAAAAAGAGAGAGAGAGAGAGAGAGAATAAATTTCAGAAACACATACAGAAATCGTCAGGAGGAGCATATCGAATTTTCCGTGCCGCGAGACTTCTGGTTCCCCCCCTCCCTCTGTTCAAACAAGTAATCCTTTGCATTCTCGGCCGCCGCGTGTATATGCATGTTTTTGCTCGTCCCGTTTCTAATCTTCCCCGAAATGAAATTTATTTCCAGAGGATTTATCTGTCTTCGGCTAAGTAAACCCATTTGCATTTCAAATATCACCGTTGATTCGCTTCCGCCGGGGTTCGGGCTTCGTTCCCCCGAATTTATCGTCGAAAGATCACGCGTACGCCCCGCTTAACTTCTTTCTTTCCTCCGTTCTCCGGTTGATTTTTACGAGCCCTCGAGAACTTGGCCCTCAAAGCTCGCCCTGTTGATTTCTCGAATTGTCGAAATTTCCGAGAAAAAGTTCGACAATTAACGCGCCCGTAAATCCGTTTCCGCTTCGGCCTGTCGCCACATCCTTCGCGAGAAACAATCGAGTTTACCGAGTGAAATCGAGGGCACGCTCGTGTTTCCGATATGAAGCGCCGGAATAAAAGGTGAAAATAAAAATCGTAGGGGGTGACGGGGTATAAGCGCGGATAATTGACAAGCGTGCGTATATGTACATTGATTTAATTTGCCGTGGTTTCCCGAGCTTTCCAGGCAGACAGCCTCTCGCCAGGCAGCGGCTGTTCTTTTGTGCGGCGATATAAAAGAAAGAAGACTTGACGCAGGGTCGAGCGAGCAACGCGCTCGTGCATGTTGTACAGGTAATACGCACTTACTTGGAAATCGAGCGAGACCCGGATTCCTATTGGTCACGAAACACAGGGAGCAATCGTTTGGAATTAACGTCGCCGCCTACGCTTATATTTACCATCCCTCGTTCGCCGCGTTTCTTTTCTTTTCTTCTTTTCTTTTTTTGTCGTTGCGACACGCGCAATTTCAAAGGGGAGAAAGGTTCTAATTTACTCTAGTAATTTCTAAAATTCTAGCCTCGCGGGAGCAATTTGACTTTCTACGAGGAGAATCTCGAAAATGAGTCATTAACAGTGTGAGTATTTCGAATTTGTTAGGTACCTCTCTTTTATGTTGTAATAATTTCAATGATCGAAGCATATGAAAGAAAAAGTTTCCATTAAAATTATCTTATATTTGTGCATTTCCAAAAAAAAAAGGGTTAGGAATCACTGCTCTATGATGTGTTTCTGCATTGTGCTAAATTCGAGCACAAATATACAGGGTGGAAAGAAAAGTTTATCTCTGACTGTCACGGATGAATGTTGAATTTCAACATCAAATTTCTTTTTCTTTTTTTTGCACTGCATTCTATAATATCAGGAAGGTAAAAAGAACCATAGGTCGCAACTTAATAGTTCTCTTGAAAAGTGGCAAAAAAGTTTGCGTGCGTTCTAACAGCGACTTTATGGTTCTGGACGCGTGGATATCCATATCAAGTAATATTTATATTCCGAATAATGTTAACAGTTTAGTTTTATCATTTGATTATTTAGACTCACACTGGTGATAAATCAAATGTCAGTGAAATCTAAAATTACGAAAATTACGTAAAATAGACGTAAAGTCGCTGTTAGGACTCACACGTTCGCAGTGTTAAATGATTAAAAACCTTCAAGGACTTTTCGAAAACTGTCAAGTTCCTAGCGATTTACGACTCTTTGGAAAAATTTACCTTCGTGACGAATGGAACACAATGCAAAAAAAAAAAAAAGAAAGAGAAACGTTGACCTTGAAATTCAAGATCAAAGTCAATTTTGCTTACGCGCATTTCCATCAAATGGAAGGTGTAGAATTCTACGATAGCCACGGACAAACTTTTCTTGCCACCGCGAGCTCCTTGCGTTCGATTCTTCGAAATATACACCCGGTGCATCGAGCGAGTGTTATACGTACGGGCGCATGAAACGAAGAGCTCTGTGGCTCTGATGACACAATGAAACAAGAGGCGATCGTTAACCGAGGAGGGAGGCTCGAAGAGGAAAAAGTCTCTTTCCTCTGGTGGTCTCGCGGCGGATTTTAAAATTGAAAGGATCGTCGCCGATCGGATCGTTTTGAAAGGAGGGGGTGAAGAGGGCGCGCGCGGAGTACAATTACTTTCGGAGAGAACGATGCAATTTGCACCGACGACTAATTTCAACTTCCTAAAGCGGAAACGCGCTTTTGCCCCGGGGGCTGCCTGATTTATTTGCCCCGGGGCTTCTTCTTCTCCTCCTCCTCCTCTGGAAACTGCATAAAAGACTTTGTGTAACGTACCAACGGAGGGAACATCTCTCGGCTGCTTGAATGGATACACGCGAGAGATAACGGGGACACCTTGATTCCCATTAACTTGAGTGTACCGTGGTTCCGGCTCGAAACTAAATAAGTGGCAGATAACGCGGCGACGCTGGCAATTTATTAGCGCCGCTGCGGAAAAATTGCCGGCTGCGGTTCTCGCATCACCCAGAGGAAACGTGGAAAATTCTCTCACCGCGAAAGAGAGAGAGAGAGAGATGATGATGATGCGCAGGTTGCAGAGATACCGCGATAAACCGGACTGGAGGGTTCTTTTTTTTCTTTTAAGGGTTTTTCCCGAGCGAATTGAAAACGATATCGGCGAATGATCAAATGGAAGAGTCTCTTTGAACAGTGGAGAAGAGAAGAGAGTCCGAGGAGAAAGGAAACTTTTCGCGAATTACGGTGTACACGTTAGTAACCTCTCGGGGTGAATTTATTGAAATTCACGGTCCGATGTTATTTCAAACTCTCGCCAAAAATTCGACGCCGCGAGATTGAAATGCAAAGTTTAACCGTGGGAAAGGCGTATCGCGCGGATACCTTCTGAAATTTCTTTATGAAACTTCCGACGTTGAAATTGGAGATTTATGCCTGAAATTTGTAATTTTGATAGTTCGGGGAGGAGATTTTACAAGAGAAGACCCGTTACTCTGGCGCTGCGTTCGGGTAAAATTGATTCAAGGAATCGAGGTCGTGGTCTCTCTCTCTCTCTCTCTCTCTCTCTCTCTCTTGCTCACTTTCTCAAGATCTTCCACTGTCCGTGTACAAAGTGAAGGGGATCAGGGGTCAGCGGAGCCGGAGAAACTGTAACTCAATCTTCGACTTCTTTATTTTGTTCATCGATGGTTTACTGGAAACGTCGGCCGGCGAAGAACGCGCGGACTCCGAAATAGAGTCCTGAACTGAATTCTTCGGGCGTGCGGGTCACCATTCTCTCTCCGCGGAGAATTCTCATCGGCGAGGCAGGGAGGAATCTTCCAACGAATAGAAACATTTAAGTGGAAAGTTTGGAAATTAGGAAAAAGAGATTCTTACGCAAATTCTTCGCGAGACGTTTGGAAATTTTACGACGCAGGGGCGAGCAACTCCACGAGGAACGACCTCTTTCTCAGAAATTGCTTAATTCGCGTTTTTCTCTACCATTTTCTGATTTTTCCCCAAATTTCGCAAGTATTATTATTTTGTGAGGTTCTCGTTAATTTTATAATCTACCTTTTTTAAATTTATTTCTCCATTACAATTGTTATTATTATTGCATAATGTCACTATTGTTGTAATATCATTATTATTAATAATTATTAATATTGTAATGTTATATTATTATTGTAATAATGTCTCATTAGTGTGGTTATTTATGTTATTTATTAATTTGCTTATAAATTTCACGTCTATAATCTTGTAAGGTTTTTGTTAACTTTATAATCTATTTATGTACGTTGCATTTTGCATTTCATTCTTATTTATTTATAACGTTTCAATTCATTTATCTGTTACAATTACACCTGTAGCAATTGTATGATAATGTGGTTATTTACGTACATTTAATAATCCGAGTTCATATTTAATAATTCGATTATAAATTTCACAAGTTCATAATTTTGTAAGGTCCCCGTTAATTTTATAATCTATTCGTGCACTTTATAATCTGTTTGTGATTTATTTCGTAACGTTTTAATTTATTTAATAACTTTCACTTCTTATCTTATTTAGTAAGTAGATTATAAATTTCATAAGTTTGACGATAATAATTTCAAAAGTTTCCGCAGACATTTTCGGTGGGCTTTCGGCGAATCGAGGATCCACCGTAATCGCTACCTCGTGTTGCCATCGGCTGCATTAAGCAGCGAGTAAGGCCGATTCTCTCTTAAAAAAACCGGGTGAACTTGAGTCGCACGCCGCTCAAGAGGAATATTCGTCGCCGTGTCCTCGAATCGAGTCGCCCTCCTACTTTCCCTCTTTGCCCGTGATACTTTGCCCGGCAGCGTCAAAGAGGAAAGAGGGGGGAGGCGACGAGGAGACGTAATGCAATGACACCGAACGTTAATGCATTCGACAACGAATTTAAATTTGCTCAATGGAAATTCATAATTCATGCGGATCCGTCATTTATTACGTATTCCTTTTCACACAGGCCGGTTGCATTAACCGATTTCATCCGGTCCCGCTACTTCGACGAAGGAGGAGGCTGGTTAATTTTGTTATCCAAGCCGCGGACGTATTGAAATTTCCGAATTTTCGAATTTCGCGCCAGCCTCGACAAAGCACTCGCTCGTACCAGTGCCTTTCAAGCGTCACACGGGACGTGCGCCAATGAATTTTTTCGAACGATTGATCAAACCTCGCTCTTCTCCATCAGCAACCAGAAAGCAGACAAAAGTAAACAGAGGCTTGATGATTGAAAGCAGCCGAGGATGTTAGACTCGATTCCCAGCGTTCGATTTGTTTCTTCAAACGACGTCAAACACTCGCAAACTCGCGTACGTTTGCGAGAAAGAAACACGTACAGAGATGTTACGTTCGAGTGAACGTTCCTTTTAAGTCTTTCCACCTTGGTGCGGATACTCTCTCCTTCTTAATCACTTAATCGAGCAGATTCGGATCGATCGTTAATACCGATACGAGGAGAATCGAACCCGGAATTGAAATTAATTTACAGAAACGAAGGAGCGCACACACGGACGAACAACCAGGCTGGTAATTAAAGCAATACATAAAATGTTTCGGAGCTTAACAATCAAACTTTCCACACTTTGTTCTGTAGGTTCTGCGGCGCAAAAAATCGTTTCATCAACGCGGGTTATTTAAAGTTTTTCAGTAAAAAAAAAGTCAGAACAAAAATACGACGTACAAGAGGAACAATAACGAACTTGCCTGGAAAACATGGGAAAACATTTATTATTATTATCATCGACGCGGTAGACTGAGAAAGTTTGGCTGTTAAAAACTGGCTGGAACACCCTGTATACACGTCCAAGTGAAACGTTCTTCTGCATCTGCATTTTTGAAGGATCACTTGCTGATCCATCTTTGTTGGTTACCGAGTTCCGTGTCATCGTCCTGAACGAATAGCACGTGATTCAAAAGTACGTGTATACACGTGGAAAATTCGAGTGTAACAGAAGCGCGTTAACGAAGAAACATTACCGGGGTATAGCTCTCGAATCTATCAGATTGAAAATGCGCGCCGCGAGATAAATACGTTTCGCAGATGAGAAATATGCACAAAGCGAAAGACTGGAAGAAGGTGGAGAGAAACAGAGAAACAGAGAGAGAGAAAGAGAGAGAGAGAGAGAGAGAGAGAGAGAGAGAGGATGTTGGCTCGACGTTACTGAATTTAACAGGAATAAAAGCGGGCCACCAGCGAGGCGAGGTACGAAGAAATAGAGATAAATAAAGGGTGAAGAAATCCTGAAGAGATTAAAGCGGTTCACGGGGACACGATACGAATGAATTTCCAAAGCGGTTGCAAAGTTCCGATGATGAATCGTTATTTTGAGAGAAAGACCAGTTGCTTCCAGTGGTTGAAGGAGAAGACGGAGAAAAAGAAACCAAAGCCTCCGACGATGTTTCTTCAATTCCTGCCAACCTCTTTTTCTTATCGTACAACCTCTTCGGCGATATTTTTTAATGTTGCTCCTTTCGTCGTACAAATTACACGTATGATTGATCGATTAATTATTATATGTATCATATTACGCGTATAATCGTACATACGTGTAATTTATTTATTTATAGTATCGTATCGGATAATTAGCCAACGTGTCGACGACGATACGATTACAACGATACGAGACGCGACTTGTGGAATAAAAATTAAATTAAAGCTGTTAGACGGATATAGGTAGACAGATTAATTACACACATAATGGCGTATAATGTGTCAAACTGAAACAAAGTGCGACATTATCGTATATACCACGTACACTTAGAAAGCACACTTGGAATAAATTACGTTTACGCCAAAGGACCACTTTTGTTACGCAAAGGAAACTGCAATTTTGGCGAAATTTAAATTTTCGAAAGCCTACACACTATCGATACACTCGAGTCACAGTTTTCAAGTAATTCCCTGTTTAGTGCACGGTCCTTAATGGGCCCGAAATACTCGAGAATACTTACGATTATGGTACGATTTTCCGAGATATTAAGCAACGTGCCAAACCATAGGTATAATCCGCCTAATCACCGCAACCGATATTACCGACCGTAGCAGATGCTGACTACCGGCAAGAAACGGCGCGAACAGGTTTCTAATGAAGAAAGGTATCACTGTTTCGTGGTGTTCGTCCGGGCTCGTTCGCTCGTGTTGGTAAAAACTTTCTCCTCGAACTCTTAATCGCCTGTCATAACTACGGGGCCGCGTAATCTCGCGGGATTATTCCCCCCGGGCTGAGGAAATAGGATTTCATCAAGTAAACAAGACAACGAAGAGTCCAACTTCGGGCAAAGATTCGGCAGATTCAGGAAAGTCGACGCTCGAAAGTATTATAACGCGCGCGAGATTAGGACGGGACGAGTTCGCTTCGGCGAATTATTTTCCCACGCAGAATGGTCAAAATGGCCAATTTACAATTCTAGAGTTTTTCGTATTGCAAAGAGCACTGTGTTACAAATCTTTTTCTTTTTTTTCATTTTAATGTGTCAACGACGGAAATTTCACGCTACAGTCGTGGGTGGTTTCAACGTTAACCGACGTAGTTGGAAGCTTTTGCCGATTTTGACTCACATCCGATTCCGATTTCCAATTCGCTCGCGAAGAAGGAAGATTTCCCTGTATACGATGGAAATTGCCAAAGACCTGGGACAAAAGAAAAGTCCCATTGTAAAAATATCTCGCCGATTCCCTCTCCGCTCCTTCTTTCGGCGAAAGGAGAAAAAGAGAGAGAGAGAGAGAGAGAGAGAGCAGAGACTGGATCTTCTCGCGGAGTTAAAAATTTCATAAACCGATGTTGCGCGCGTGTTGTCGGGCCAACAGCTTTCACGAGTTTCCATTTTAATATCCCGACAAGCAGCTCGTTTTTACAGCGGCCCGTTCCTTACGTGGTGTGTATATACAAATTTCATAAAGCACGAACGGTAAAAAGGAGAAGGAGAGATGGGAAAACCAACACGTGTTGTTGCTGCTAGTCGCTGCGTTATCATCGATCTCCTTGCTCTT
>KQ435693.1:880551-906384 GCA_001276565.1 Melipona quadrifasciata | reverse complement strand
CCTCTGGAATTTCAGGCTCTCCTTCTTTCGTTGCTACTCCCTTTTCGTCTTTCGTTGCCATCCATCTTTTCGGATTTTCTCTTTTTCTTCTTCCTTCCTTCTTTTGTTTCGTTCGCGGGCCTAGGAATTCGTTTCGACTGATCTAATATCAACAACCTCCCTTCGTCGAATCGAGCGCGTTTCGAAGGCCTCTCTCTCTCTCTCTTTCTCTCTCTCTCTCTCTCTTATCGAAAGAAGAGAGGCAAGGTAGTCGATATATCAGTCTAAAGGATGATCGGACGTTGAACCCTTCCTCTTTAGTTTGCAACGCAATAAGAGACCCTTGGCAGACCTTCGGAGCATCGCCGCAATTAACGTTCGGAAAGCTCGATTGTTTACGGGAGTTGCGTACGCCTCGACGTATTACGCGCTTTCTCTCTCTCTTTCTTTCTTTCTTTCATTTTCCGTTCTCCTCCCTCCGTTCGTTTCTCCTCGACCACCCCGTTCGTTTTATTTCCTTCGTTCTTCCAGCATTTCCGGTCCCCTCTCGAGCGCGGCACGAGAAGGCATTGTGCACGGCTCGCACGACGTCGAAACGGCCGACTCTGTTTTCAACCGGATCTCTTACAATTCCGCGCAAATATTGAACGAGTCGAACTGCGATCCGTGCACGAGGAGGAGCGCTCGCCGGCCGAATAGGGCTTTTATTTGCATTCGGTGCATTCGTCTTTAAGACGCGGGGCCGTCTGAAAGATTCGCTTTATCGATAAACGTTTTCATCTGCCTTCCGGCGAACTTTGAACTGCGCTGTGTAAATATGAGATGTCTGCTGCGTGCGAATGTAGGTGCAAGTTAGAAGTACCAAAGTCAACGCCAAATTGGTTGAAACAAAAGTCGTGAACTGAAGGCAGACAAAAATTGAAATTTAGCGCCAATTGGTGGCACAATTGTCCGATGATTTTGAAACAATGAAATTCGACGATTAACGTTAAATTAACGGAATTTTTATTTACACCCCCTCGGCATCGTTCGAGCGTCAGAAACCAGCGACTCTTTAATTATTTCGCACGCTCGAGTTTCTTCTCGCGCGGGAAAAGAACGACGCCAACTCTATTAAACTTGAACCTCGAATATATCCAACTTTCGCCAATGTTGGACACATTGGCTCCCCGCATGGAGTTTCCATATACCGATCGAACCGGTGATTCGTTTTAACGTTTCGCCGGAACCAACTGTAAAGTACTCGCGCGCACGATCCTGTTGAACTTCCATGCTAGATCAACAGCTCGGGCAGCGGAAAGAGACAGAGTTCCGGCGTTCGCGTGTGTCCGCTGAGCGTCGTATACACTCGCGTACGTACGTAGGTACGAAGATACATGCGCCGCGCAAACACGGTATATCAAACCGAAGACGCGAAACGTATTATTTTCGACTAGATTCATTTTCGTCTGGAATTCCTACGTCGGCCGGAGGCACGTGTACATTAGTACACGCGCCGCGACAACGCGAGTAAATCTGTCTGACGAACGACGGAAGTTGCGTGCTTCGTATCGTCCACGGCCCGCGAACGCCGCTGCGCTTCCACGGTGATGATTAAGTTGCCCGCCGAGCGATTTTATTCCCTCCTCGCGTAAATTTCTCAAACGACTTTCGGCAACTTTTGGAAATTTTTGAACGACAAAAGTGAAAGGTGGCGCGGAAACTTTAAAAAATTCAAGCTTCCAACTTTTTGCTTGCTTCGTTAGTTCTTTTCCTTTTTAACTTCGCATAATTAACGCGGGAGGAAAGAGGCTTTGACGAACGCGCGACACACTTTCGCGAGTATTAAACTTTAATTCTTAATTTTTTGAATATTAATCTTCGGATCTGGGCCAAGAGGAATCTTCTCCTCTTGGATTTTCTCGCTCTTTTTCTTCTTCTTCTCCTCTGTTCCTTCTTTCTCCAGTCCTTTTAAAATATTTCAACAAATATGGAAACTGTAGCGTTCCTCGTTAACGCAGGAAATCTCTCGTTAAAATGTTAAATATTTAAAAAAGGGGAGAATGGTGTAACGTTATAATGGATGAACCGCGTAACTTAATCACCTTGAATATCTCCGTTGTTTTTCTTTCTTTTTTTTTTTTGACGTGAACAATTTTTTGTTAACAAGCGTTACAGAGGAGACGCGATATCCGCCAAATAATAATTTTAATCGCTTTTCGACGCAAGCTGACGTTTCTTCACAGAGATGGTCGATTCCGTTTAAAAAGAGAGATATCCTTGAATTTATCAAAAGCCATCTGCAGTCAGATCGAAGCTATCTACTGTATATTTTTACAAGATTCAACGGAGGTTCTTTGCATCTCCAGAAACAGAACGGAGACGTTCGAGACGATCATACACGGTCGCGTCAAATGTAAAATGCAGGAACGCAAAGGGCAAGTTCCCCATGTCCGTTCTCATCCGGCCGGCTGCTAAATTTAAAAGGGGCCAGAGGTACAAATTGCCACTATCGTACATTTTTGGCCGTAATTACCAGGAAACTCTCCGAAAGTACATTCTGCCTCCGCTGAAAGTAAGTACGCAACATTGCGTTATTTATTTTTGGAATACATTAAGAATGCAGCGTCCCGCGGGTACATTTCCTACCGGCGTGCAAACTGAGTTACATTAAAGTCTAATGCGGCTTCATCGCATGCGGGGGGAACGTTTCGAAAGAACGGCGCGAAGGAAGGATCGGTGAAATTTTCACGCGCTATTATCCTCGATGTCCCCTTCGTCTGAAAATTCAGGCCGTCGAGCGACGCGCCGACGAAACTGAGAAATTTCTCACCGAGAAAAGAATCGAGGTTCGTTTTCGCAACGTCGGAGAGCAGCTTCCAAAAAGTTCGACGAAAGACCAGCGAGGAAGAGGAGAAGGGTAAAACAGAGGCGGAGTCGATCGATCGAATTCTTAACCTCGGTTCAATTACTTCGACTAGCTACTAGCGTGGCCAATTAGCGTGTACACAGACAGAATGATTAGTCTAGCGCAGTGTACACACGGTGGTGAATTATCCTTGAACGGCAGCAACGAAAAGAGCTCCGAGGGTTGGCCTGCACGTTGAAGGCAGTTAGCAGCCAGGGGATTGGTAGCCTCCGGCTGTTTAACTCGCTCGCCCCTCTATAGAATTCTGTGGATACAACCACCATCGCCATCGCCATTACCAGCACTACGCCCGGGCTAATATATATTCACCCGGTAACGTCAACCTGTGCCACCCTGCGCGGCATCATCTCGACCCCCGGCGGACCTGGAAAACGCGTTTAGCCGAATTTATGGCACTTTTCAACGGCACCACTCCATTATACCGGCCGCCGTGCCCTTCCTCCAGAAATTATTTCGCGGATAGGTTGGATCCGCGTGCGATATTAGCTAGCTAGTTGGACGGAGAGGAGAAAAAATAAGGGTGCCATCTTTTTCGACGTTTTTTGTTTTTTTTTTTTTTTTATTCAGAGATTTTTGTGAGTTTCCGCTCATTTAGAACTCGTTACGGAAACTGAGTTCTCGTTGTCGAGAACTAGTTTGTTCATTAAATCTCCGCGAAATCTAGGGGAAGGACTTTCGTTCTCCTTGAGAGAATTTGCCGAACACGTACAAGGTGAGAGGCGCGAGTGAGTGAGAGGCGATTCTACGCGAAGGGAAGAAATGAAAAAATAAAACTTGTTTCGCTCGAGTTTTTCATTTTCGTGGAAGTCGAGTTTGAAAATTTATTCCGTATGTTGGGCGCGAGGATATTCTATATATGCAAAAATGAGCGAAGCAAGGAGACAAACTTTGAACACGTTTCGTCAAAAATTACCTTAGCTACACGTGTACTTGATCTCAATTCTCAAACTTCATTTTCTCGGAAACGAAGCTTTTCTTACCAAACAAAATTTTCTCCTACGCACTTTACTCACTTCCGCAGGTGGAATAACCAAAAGCTGGAAGAATTAGCTAAATTCAAATTACCAAACCCGATTTTCCCGAAAACGAAGCTTTCAATGGGTAAAAATTTTATCTTTTCTTTCCGACTCATTGTTTCACGTAGAACTAGTTACGAGACGCCTTGTATACAGCAGAAGTAACAAAACGGGAGAAGCCAAGCGAAACACGCAGCCGTGAAATTTACTCGCACAGCAGCCGAGAAAATTATGAGAACTTTATTTCGATCCTGCCCTTTGACATCGGCCATATCGTTTCACCCTAAATTAACCGACTTGCCCGGCTAAACTTCTCGTTACGCCGATAAGGACGAAATATTTGCTTTGCAAAGCTGCCGCGCGCAAAACTTTTCCCGCGGCGAATGGAAAACGACGCCTGGTATCTGTTCCGTTCGAGGCGAACGTCGAAGGATGGTCCCGCCCTTGTGATAAAGAACGACCTCCTTCCTGTGTCGCTTTCATCGGCAGCACGAAGTTATCGCGTCCGTCGGATCTCCCCGGCAGCCATCCAGCAAACCTACCAAACTTATCGGATCTCTCGTAAAAAGTTATTTTCTGAGAATGAACTCGCCGACCGGCAATCTACCACAATGCGTACAATACGCTGCGGGAGAGACCCGGACAGAGCGTTCCGCCGGCGAATACAGTCCTTGCTTACTTCTAAGCAAAAGCGGAGAAACTGTTGCTAAATTAGAAAAGTGGGGAAAAATTTTTCAGGCTCGATGTCTGAAAGAGCAGGTTAAACGTCTCCAAAAATTATGAGAATTCCCGTGGGGCGCGCACGACGATAAAGAGTAAGAATAAAATTACGAGAAGGTTGGCTCGAGCTTATCGGCTCTGGCACGAGACAGATATGACACGATGTGATAGAGCGCGAGGCGTTTTTGAGAAATATTTCAGAGGCTGAACTATTCTTTTCCCTCGAGGAAAGTCCGCGCTACACAAGCGCTCTATTTGCAGAGGAAACACTTTTCTTTTTTCAGAGAGAGAGGGGTGGGGAAGAGAGATCAAGTATGAGGTTGGCCAAGGAAACGAAGAGATCACGTTTCACGGTCGCGTAATTTTCGGAAATTAAAAGAGATTCCTCTCTACCGGGGAGTGCGAACCACCCTTCGATCGCGCTACGACGTGATCGCCGTGCTCAGGGTTGATCCAATAATTTTATCCTCCTTTCCTTTTTCCCTTTTCTTTGTCAGAGATACGTGTAGCTCCTCTTTCTCGATCTTGGATTTTTAGCGAAACTCCGGCGGCGGAGATTAAATTTTTAAAGCTGAAAAGTTCGAAGCCGAGACCCAAAAGGCGCGTATAAAAGATGGAGAAATTATACTAGGAATTCTGTAAATAGTTTTGCCGTGCAATTGCTTTCTTTCCCGGTAGGATTCGCTGAATCTGCAGACATCTTTCAAAATTTAGAAGGATAGTAAACCCAGTGAACGTTACTTCAAAACTGTACATAAAAAAAAAAAAACTGCACGACTTGTACGATTCGTCTCACTGAAAGGCCCAAAAGCAACTGCTAGGAAACGAAGACGACTTTTTTGCCATAAAATTTTGAATCGATACGAAACAAATTACAGGCGCGATCGCTCAGCAGATTTATCGTACAACGCCACTCCTACTCGAGGTCTACGCCACGCCCCCTCGCGAATCACGTGACCCGAATCAACAAATCGCTAATTTTCGTTGCATCAACGTTGCACCTGAAGAGGCATTTTCGTTGCATTAGCGTTGCACCCGAAGAGGCCCGATTTTCTGGATTATCCCCACTAAAATCACTTTCAGTGATAAAAAAGAAAGAAAATGGAGAAGCGTAAGAAATTACCATCATGGAAATGTGATGTTTTCTCTCGCACGTTACAAGATTTCAAAGGATAACTCACGTTTCCAGAGGTTAAAAGAATGGAAGAATCGCAGAAGGAATTCTACTCTCGTAAAAACCCATTATAACGGTATCATTCCCTTTCCGGTGAATTCATCGAGAATCTCGAGAGAAAATTTAACAAAATTTAAAACGACGTTCCACATGGCCCACGCGTACGCGCGCACACACACACGCACGTACATACGAGGAGCACTTGCAGTAAATATGTGCGAATCATTTGTTCGCCAGAAGCGCGCGAGGTACACTTTCACGAAATGGTAAATCATAGCCGACGTTCGAAATGGCCTCGCATGTTCCGACACCCTTACTCACTTTCTGACGATATACCATTTTCCCTACCCCCCCCCCTTCGCCCCTCTGCAAAAATTCTGCATCGCTGCGCCAAGATTCTATTTCACCGCGGACAGTTCCTTTTCGATTTCGAAACTGCCGAGGGAGGAAAAAACGGGGGGAAACTCCGGTCTCGACCCCTTTAGTTTAGCCAGTGGTTTTAGATTCGATCGCAGAGAGCCTGATTTACTTCGCCCTTTGAGGACTTTAATTTATCCTGTATTCAGATCGACGTGAATCCCGTTCGCGAGGCGAAAGGGTACGCCGAAGAGGAAGAGAGGCGAAATAAATAAAAACTCTGGCGGAGAGAGGAGAAAAGGTTGAATGGGGACAGTGATTGTACGCGTGTGTGTGTGTGTGCGCGCACCAGCCAGGGGTAAGTTCTTCTCTTAGGGGCGAACGGAAAGTTCTTCGGGCGAGTTTTCCACGGGAATGTACAGAGACAGCGTTCAGAGTGAAAGTTTCGTTGAATTTCGAGCTCGTTTTATTATCAACTTCTGTCGGAGTTAGTTCGTGATATTATAAGTACATACAAGTGATCTTGATCTTTTTAGGTCAATTGATTAAAATTTGGGAAATAATGTTGGCGAAGCGTATTTTTTTTGTCGTCGAGCTCGATTTTAATCACGCCGAATCTACGCGAAAGGCGAGCTTCTTCGCTGGAATAACGGAGAATTTGGTTAATTAGGGCTGAGTTATGCGGAGATGGATCAAAATGAATTCTGCAAGTACACAGTAGCGAAGGTAAACGAATGTTTCATTAAAATTTAAGAAGCCCTAGGATTCGCCGAAATTCCACCACCCCCGTTTCAGCTGCCTCTGCTTCATCCTTCAACAATAATTCTAATCCGCCAGTTATTTACTCAGCGAACTTTAGGAAGCGCGCTATTAATGCTAATAGCGGCGATTATTCCAACAGTTCTATTAGCTGCACGAAGTTTTTCGGCGTGAATTCAGGTCCACGGTGGGTGAACGACCGAACATTCACGCGCGTTCGCTGCTATCGACGTGTACGGCGCGGCGCGGGCTGTTCAATTATCTTACCGGCTGCCAGACAATTAATTACCAGGCTGCAAATTTTCATACGCTTCCGTTAATTCTTTTTCTTTTTGTTTTTTTTTTTCAACGCGAACAAACATTTTTTCCCTCGACCAAAGCCAAGAAACTTCTCTCCGCAGAAATGACAATTCTATTCGCAAAGCCACCCCCTTCCTTCCAACTTTGACCATTCGCCACCAACTCCCTTCGATTCTAACCAAATTTAAACTTTCCCCGAAACATTCTGTACTTCCTCTCACCCCTTGCCGTACGCGTGCGTGCACGCTGTCCGGCACACGAGTTTTTCGAAAGTTCTTCGCGGTCCGTTCCGGTCGTTAACTCGAGATCCGTTACACCGCGGTTACAGGGAGCTCCAAAACTTCCGGAGCACGTAGCTCATTATTGCAAGGAGGCGCGACAAAGTTCGAATATCGTCAATCTCGAAGTTTCTTGACCGAAGATCGCACCTAGTATTAGAGAAACTCAGATTTTGAGAAACGAAATTTATTTATCGATTTGTTATATTCTGTTAGTTCTACGTTTTTGTTAACCCCTTCGCTACGTTAGACCTTGATACGTATCTGACGTAGCATATGGTGGGAGTGAGGGCTTGAATTTAACCAGAAAACAGGACCTCTTCAGGTGCAACGCTGATGCAACGAAAATTAGCGATTGGTTGATCTGGGTCATGTGATTCGCGAGAGGGCGTGGGGTAGGCCTCCCTGGTTCGATTCGAACAACGTGAAGTGAGCGCTCATAGGCGCCCCTCAAAGTAAGTTAAGCGCACATAGGCGTCAACAGTGCATACAGGAAGCAAATTTTGAAACCAAATGGTTACAAATGGCGCGCAGGAGGCGGAACTTTTTGGAACACCGTGTGCACTACGGCGATGCGGGTAAAATCGAAGGTTGGATCGAACCCAGTTCGAAAGCGTCTCCACTTTCAACGGCAGAGCCAGCGTAATTCGCAACTCGAGCAAGGTTGGATCGTTTTATACGGTTTCTTAAAGGATTTGGCGCTTGCACCTAGTAAACTTGGTCGACGTTATGGAGATGACACGTGGAAACGAGGTCTGGTCGCCCGGGGGATTATTCCAGCGAAATCTTCCTTGTCTTATATAATTCTTTGAGCCACTTGAACACCCCTAGCAAGCAGCCAGCAGGGTGGCTCGAAGGGGTGGCCGAGCTGGTCCGAGTAAATAGAGTGCACGATGGAAGTGTTCCTCGCAGAAACGCTCCTTCTTTGGCATTGTTTGTAACGATCCCGGATACATTTTGCGGATTCCTAATTTATTCAACGAACTTGCGTCCGAATTGATTTCGTTGGGAAATTTCTGGGAATTCCCGCGCAATCGCACGGGAGGGAACGATCACTCGAGGCGAAACAAAAGTTAGTTTTAATCCGACTTAATTGAGTTTTCTTCGGTTCTCGCAAATTAATTACTACAGTTATATTACACCATCATTTTCTTTTGACGAAAAGAAAGAAAAGAAAAGTGTCCCACGCGGATTCGAACTCGTTGAAATTACTGTTGCATCGCGGACAAATTTTTTTCCGAATAAATGAAACACACGAGTAACAAAGTGCCTGGCTTCTTCTCTGCCATCTCTTCCTCACCGTAAACTTACGAGTTCTCGGTTAAATCTTGTACGAAGCTTCTACCTTATCCACCCTTCTTCTTTTCTTCTTGTTTTTTTCTCAACGGTAGTGTAGCGCAATAAAAGAAATAAAAGAAAGCGCTTACGGCACAATACAACAGCGCGTTGTGTATCAAGCACATTCTACACAGGGGAAATCATTAAAAATTCGTACATTCGTGGCCATTGCACCATGTATTAAACACGCGCCACACAAGGGAAATCATTACGAATTCGAGGTTCTCGGAACATTTTTTTCAATTTCGACGTTGCTGAAAAATGACGACGCATTTTCGAGCCCCGTTGCATGCGTCATCGAAGAACCCACTCGGCCGAAAAGCACTGGCTCGTGAAAACATGCGAATAATCGGCTGGTCCGATCTGAGTCAATACCTCCGAGCCACAAAAATTACGCGACCGGAAACGAACGTCTGATTGTTTCGTAAATGATTAAAGCCACGCTACAGCGTGTGCGTAAACGGCTGTATTACACGTCGCGTATTAACAGGGAAACTCTCCGTTTCATCTTGAATACTTGGCCGACTTTGGCCAGAGGAGGGACGACGAGCAGACGCAGATCGTTATTCCTCCGCTTTGATGTCGAGGCCAAAGGCCGGCACTGGCCGTGTCACAATGTCGCGGTACGAAATTTTAGAAATTACAGCGACGCATGTAATTTCGTCTGGGCCGCAAACACGAAGGGAGAATCATCGCAGTGTGAAGGGGGATTGGATAACGTGCGCTCGCGCGCACATCTGAGCGGTAAGTGAGACTGCTTAATTAACATAGTATGAGCGAGGCCCCGGGCGAGGCTGACGTCTGGAATACACGTGCACAAATAGACAAGTCGACGAGGTATCTCATAGTTGACTAAAACGCTTCGCGAGAGCCCTTTCCAACCCTCCGCGTCTCCGCCTCGACCACTTTGTTGCAATTACGCCATTGAAATCGATTCTTGCCTCTCTCTCTCTCTCTTTATTCACCTATCTTTTGCAATTGTAAAAGGATTCGTGAAAAGAAACTATTTTATTCTAGATGATTTGTATTGAACACGTTGCGTGCCGAGGCGATTTTCATTTTATCATTGAAAGTGATTTTAGCGAGCTTCTTCAGGTGCAACGCTAATGCAACGAAAATTAGCGATTGGTTGATTTGGATCACGTGATTCGCGAGGGGGCGTGGCGTAGACCTCGAGTAGGAGTGGCGTTGCCTGTCATTTGTTTTGTATCGATTCAAATGTTTGCATATCGATAAAATTTTATGATAAAAGAAAGTCGTCTTCGTTTCCTTGTCGTCGGAACAGTTACTTCTGGGCCTTTCAGAGACGAATCGTACTGGGGTACCGCGTTTAGGACGCTATTATGATTAATAGTTTTGCTTCTAACTATTGGGGATACCCCATTTTGATACTGTACAAAGTTATTTCATTTATTTAAGAGTTAGTACAGTGTTAATCTGTAATATAATTTAACAATAAGCCCACTACATGTCAATACATTTATGTTATGTTAATATCTAAATGTCAATTTATTTGTGGGTTATATATTTTAGGTTATGTTATTGCCACTAGATGGTAAAGTGAATACCTCTAATATGTCTTACAATTTTTATAATAGTGCAAAAACCATAATTATCAAGATATAGAGTTATTACAAGCATAAATTTAATTTTAAGCTATTATTTTAACAAACACGTGGTTGAACATTTACTCTACCACGCGAGTCGAATGCTTCTGTATAATATTTTTTAATGACGTCAAAGTTAATTTAAAATAAAGCATTTTATTCGAAATATTTTTGGTGTTATCGTTTGTTACAACAATATTAAATATAATGATTTATTGTATAAATTGTATAATACTATGTATATAACAATGCTAAATAAATCATATTAAACTTACAGACATAAAGATATACCTTGACGAATTTTGTCAAGCAAAAATTTATCGGAACAACCACCACAGAATTTCTACCGATTGTGAAGCAAACTTTTTAACAAACTTTTTATTTCGATAACAAACGATAAACGCACTGTACACGAGTTTTCAAGACGTAACTGATCTTACAACAAATTTCTTTTAAAAAATTCTTCGTTTCACAATGAAAATTCCAAAAATGAAAGTTAAACGGAAAGTTTCACCGTGGGACGTGTACGCGTTAATAAACTCACTGGTTAATCGAAAAGCTTCCGGAAGTTTCGTCCCTTTGAGGAAGGAGAACATCGATCGTTTCAAGTTTAAGACTCCTGGGCGAGAACGTAGATACTCTAGCGCCGTATCTCTCCCGCTCTTTGCCCCGGATTCCCGAAGAAAATTAATTTCGAGCGTCGCTTGTTTAAATTCAACAACTTTCCCCCTTTTTCCCCGAGTAACCTTCCGCAGGCTGCCTTCGCCGCCGCCGCCAGGGAAATCCATTTAGTCATGGTCGATTTGTCGTCGGCTGCGATCTCCATTTCAATTGCGCGGATATGGCGGCCCTGGGACCGGAAATAACTATTGACCGCGGTAACGCGGGATCTTAATGTCGAAATTAGATCTCAATCGAGTGTGAAGAAAGGCCTCCCTTCGAGGAGAGATGGTTCCTTGTCTTGGTAACGGGAGCTTCCGGAACCGGAAACCGATCCGCTTCGCGATCCGAGGAATTTTGCGGGTTCGTTCGCTCCGCGCACCGGGAAGTTTGACTCGTGTCTTTGCAACTCGAAGAGGAAAAATAGACAAAGTCTCGTCGGCAAGAATTTTTGTTCTTGACGTCGGTTGATACACTCTGTCTCTGCTTGCAGGAGCTATCCGAGCGTCTTGTGCGAGATAAAGTCAACACGCTCGTGCTCTGCCAGCGTACGAATCCTTTTCCTCTGTCTGTCTGTGTGTGTGTGTGTGTACGACTCGCATCCTCGGCCCCGCTATCACGTTCGCGTTAGAATCCGAAGGGAAACATCGTCGGACGACGGTGTTGAACGAGCGCGAGGTTAAAATGGGAGCAAAGGAGGTGGAGGCCGTCCAGCCCTCGAGCCACTCGACGAATCCTGCCCGCGTTTAGAGAAAAAGCCAAGTCAAGAGATCGGCTAGAAGAAGCCGCCGGAGGAGGAGAATAGATGACGTCTGAGACGTTTGGACGGAACTTTTCTTGTCCTAAAGCGTCGTTGCTTCGGGATAAGACAAACAGGGATACGGGGAAACAGGATATACACTATGCTACCGTCTTCAAATACACGATGCTTGAACGTTGAGCGAATGAAATTGAAAAGAAAATTCTCAGAAAGAAAAGAGAGGGACCGTGCTGCTTACTCTCATGAATTATACTTATCGAAAATGTTTTAACCAAGATACGTATAGGCGTATGGACGGAAGGAAGGCTCTCGTTTAAATAGCAAAAAGATCTCGTGGGCCGACGTAAATAAATAACCGTACGATCTCTGCTTCTTCCCTCCGTTTCCTCGTGGCCGTGTTCACGTGCCAACGCGGCACCGGATGAGAAAGCAAGCAAGAAGCTTCAAGATGGAGGGAAGAACCGCCTCGTGTCGGCTGGAATCGGGTTTCCCCTTCTGCCTCTCTCTCTCTCTCTCTCTCTCGGTATGGAACTTGCACGGTTACTTTCTGTATTAACAGGAATCAACGTTACGTTGCGGCACAATGAACCGCCCGCAGCCTCTTTTTTCTTGCCTGCTAATTGAAAGAGAGAAAAAAAGAGAGGAGCGGAATCAAAGAGGCAACGGGGGATGGCACGAGGAGAGATGGGACGAGGTATACATACATACGTAATAGTTACCGAGGACTTTGGCTTTACTTCGCTGGTGTTTAAAGCTAACTACATCGATGGTTCGTCGTGTTCGATGGTAAATGGGACGGGTTAGTGGTGTAGTTTGGAGGATTCGAATATGAATATTCATCCGAATGCGATAAGGGGAATGCATGCGGGAGAAGGTGGTTGGAGACGTTGCGAGGTGGCTTTTTGCGAGGAGAATAAATGTATTTTCAAACGGATGCAACGCTCGTTGAAATATCAAGGATTCAACAGCTGTCGTTTCTTCTTCGGTATTTGTTTCCTTCGAATTCGTTGAAAACGCACGGTCGTCTGTCGCCGGCGCCGGTGAGAGGGAAAAATTTCAGAGTAGCTCGAAGATTCAATCATTCTTCGTAAATTTGTTGCAATTGTCCCACGGCGTACGCTTCCACGCGATCCGTCGATTTTGCAGATCCGATTTTGCAGAATCGTGCTGATTGAGTTCGAGGGTGGCGCCACCCTTTCTCGAAACCGGATCGCGGAAACTCCCCGGCCGACGAATTAGATCAATTATTATAGATTAAGTATTATGGTGTAAATGGCTAGTTTGTGTTCCCGACGAGCGACTCGGGCTGCAGTTTCCCGTACCCGATAATTCAATCGAATCGTCTCTAGGAATTGAATGTCACGTCGGATTGGCAACTTGATCAACGGCCGGGGAGGAGGGCTGGCCGATTTACTTAAAAATTTACCAACCAACTAATTTCGATCGGGTTTAACGGCAAAATAAACTCGAGCGCGGATCGCTTGGAAAACAGAAAGTTTCCCCTCGCTCCGCGCCAATCAGCCCCTAATTCCAGCAATGGTAGGAACGTCAAAATCTTTTCAGCCGGCGGCGGAATCCGCGATTAAGATAACAGACGGGATCACCAGGAGCGACTACCGTGATTAGAGGAAGTTTCCCGTCGTACGGAGCAGACGCCTGCAAGGTGTGACCTGCGACGGAGCAAAGGGACCAGTTTCGACGGAGAAGGAAATTGATTAGGGTCGCATCACGCTTAAGCAAACCCACTCGAGGGTCATTCCGTTGATTGTGCTGCTGGTTACGGCGATGATGCCCGTACGATGCCGGCGAATGGCGCACGAAACCCGAACACGCTCCAACAACTCTCTGCTCCGAGAGGAAGATCTTATCAGAAACGAATATCTGATAAAATTCCGCGCAACGTAACGTAATGTACAACTACACGACTCGACGTTTATTCAAAGACGCTGCAATTCGACTCGTTCGATAGCTCGCGTGGAATTCAACCAGACTACCGAGTGTCACTCTTCAAGGTAGCGCCTTTATTCCTTCCAGGGATCTCGCAGTTCCTACAAGTTCCGAGGATCTTTTCTGTCCGCTTCACTATGTTTTTCCTTCAATGTGAATTTTATTTTGATCCAAAATATTAGATTATTCTAGTAAATTTATTTTACTCGAGCGTTAATACTAAATTTAATCCATGATGTAACCTCCATCGTCTGTTGGCAATCTCTTTCTATTCCCTTTTTTGCAAAATGAGGATGATTTCGAAGTAAAAACAAGCAGGTTTTACAGGTTTTATATATCCAGTATTTCATACCGTCGAAAAGATGCAAATCAGTGTTTTTACATTTTTTAAGCCAAATGCCAATACGTTCCAGGTTGTTCAAGGCAGGATAAACAGCATCAATGGCATTTAGTTCAAAACTCACAAAGCATCAAATGTCTAATATGGAATTTATCCATACTTTGCTCAAATTTTTTTCAAAATTTAACAATGAGCCAAACAAGTCAATATATTTAACTAGAATATATAGGTTATGTCGTTATCACTAGATGGCAATGTTTCGAAGAAAACGACGTTACTTGCGAATACCCCTGATACATTAAGAATTTCTTACTTTGGGAAAAATTCTTTTGCGAATTATCTCGTTTCACGGCCACGTCGAGTAACTTACCTACCAATGGCCGATCATACCAATCGAGAGTTAAAATTGGCCGATTGACAGTCGGAGATATCTCACAAATCTCTCCATTTCCTGCCCCTTTATCTCCGGCTCCTTTCAGAAACTTCATTTTCGCTCACTGTGGTACTATATCCTCCTCCGTTTTTCTTTTCCCCGGCAATATGCTCCCTCCCTCTCCCTTTATCTTTTTTCGTCCTGCTCCCGCCCTCCCCCCTGCCGCCGCGCCGCGTCTGATCTATAACCTATCTTTCTCCTCCTTCGATCGACAGCGCCGTGGACGGTGCGCCGGAAGAGAAATCGCCTCGATGTCGGTCGTTCCGTGCTCGGACAAAAGGGGAGGATCTGACCGGCGGAAAAATAAATGACCGTTTAAAGATCCTCGCGCCAAGGACCTCGACGAGGCACCCAGTTACCTTGATCCACGGTATTCCCGTTCTTACGTGACCGTGTCCAACTTTTGTCAACGTGTTTCTCTCCTTCTTTCAATTCCTCCCCTCCGCCCCCTCTTCTCCTTTATCGTCGGTAATTAAACGTTGACGAACGGGTAGTAACGGGGAAAAAAAAAAAAAAAAGAAAAAAGAAAGAAAAAAAGAAACCAGAGGGACGAAAATGGTACTTGGCATTGTGCTCGCGTGGCTTTAAATTTCCACCAATTACCATAGACGAGGAATAATTGCATTTTCGGGGGGGGAAACGTGGAGCCTTCCCGCAATTAGCCTTCCCGGCGAAATAAGTTTAAGTAGGTCGGACGCTGGGGAACGCGAACGCGATCGTGAAATTCTGTATCGCCTCTTCGTGGCAACGTTGCGGTCCACGACAGACGTTAACGTTAGTTAACCTCTCTCGAAACTGTCAACAAACGTCGACGACGCGACCAATTATCGCAGGGAGTCAATTAACGAAAGCAGCCTAACTCGCTCGGAACGAGTTCGCTTTACGGATCGTTTTACGGTACAGTTTGATATCGCGCGGAATCGGTTAAGAACGGAAGAACCGACGAAAGAAGAAAGTATGATAAATCGGTCCGGCGAAACGTCACCGTTGGGCGGTGGCAGACGTTGAGGAAGAATAGTTACAGCGGAAAGACAAAGTACTCTTGAAGGGACAAGAGACGGTTGAAATGAAAGGCAGTGGCTGGACGTTTAAGCACGTGCTTCTCGCGCCGAGGAGACCGGTTAAATTTTAAACTGATTGACCGAATTCGAGCAAAAAGGGTACTCGCGTTTAAAAGGTCTAGGTTAGGTTTAGGTTAGGTTTAGATTAAGTGTTTTCTTCTCTCTTTTGTCTTCCACCGAACAGAAGCTGAAAGCTGGTTTAGGTTAGGTTTAAGTTAGGTCTAGGTTAGGTCTAGGTTTAGGTTAGGTTTAGGTTAAGTGTTTTCTTCTCTGTTTTTTTCTGTTTTGTCTTCCAGCGAACAGAAACTGAAAGCTAGTTTAGGTTAGGTTTAGGTTAAGTGTTTTTTTCCCTTTTTTTTTTCTTTTTTGTCTTCCACCGAACAGAAACTGAAAGCTGGTTTAGGTTAGGTTTAGGTTAGGTTTAGGTTCAGGTCAAGTGTAGGTTAGGTTTAGGTTAAGTGTTTTCTTCTCTGTTTTTTTTTTGTTTCTTTTTTGTCTTGCACCGAACAGAAACTGAAAGCTAGTTTAGGTTAGGTCTAGGTTAGGTTTAGGTTTAGGTTAGGTTTAGGTCAAATGTTTAGATTAAGTGTTTTCTTCTCTTTTTGTTTTTTCTTTTTTGTCTTTCAACGAACAGAAACTGAAAGCTGGTTGTTCTAAGCTCTTCTAAGGAAGAAGGAACGACTGCATTGTTGGCATTGCAGTTTCATACTGAAAAGTGAAAAGATTCAACGATTCAAAATAACTGTCGTCAAAATGGCAACGGCCACCGAGAATATTTCAAACTATTACGCACGTGGTCAGTATATCTCAGCCACAGAGTCCATTACTCCTCAACTTACTCCATTTAGCCTTTTGCTTTTAACGGCGAGGAGAATATTTCAACGGTTGAGAATGAATAATTATAATTATAATGCTCTGAATGTTACACGCGTGTATCACGCATCGGGAACATTTCGCGAGTTAAAGTCGCGAGTAAATTTATGTACGAAGCCATTCAATTACAAATGTCACATGTTAAATTAATTTGCTCTCTCGGGGAGGTTGGAAGGACAGTCGGAACGTGTGATTAACGAGGTTTCCATTGTTGAAGACGCACTTTTCCAATGTGCTTATTTCGTACGCGATCGGAGAACGTGTCTCATTAATGACAGAGAAACGGAGAGAGAAGAAGCAATTAACGGGGAGAGATGTTCGAGGAATGCTACGAGTGGATGTCATAAATCGAGCGTGGCAGGGAGAGGAAAAGATTCGCGAGGGGAGGCACGAGAAATCTTCCAGATATCGAGCTGTCACGATCTGAGAAAGATACAGGGAGAATGTGCGGAATCTCCCGACGAAAGGAGGGTTGAAGGCTTCCGAAACTGGTTTGACGAGCACATTTGACGGGATTTTCTTCTTTTCTTCTGCGAGGCAATCAAACGGTCGCACGTAAATCCCATCGATTTCCGCGGGAACACGACGAATAATTGAGCCAATGTTGACTTTCTCTGTTTGGCTCCGCGAGAACTTTTGAAAGAGATAGCACGATATCTTGGTTCGGTAAGTTAACGAAAGCTGCAACTAACGAAAATAGTCGTGAAATTGGTGATTCTTTACGGACAAATTTCAAAAGTTTTGAATGATTTTCCTTTAGAAAGACGCTCTGCCTTGCTTTGTAAATTATAAACGATGGAATTTTATTTATTTAAAATAAAGGATTTTCAACGGCAAAAAAACCATGGCGCAACGAAAAATACCTCGAGATAAATATTTCGATACGTTCGCGGAATTAAATTTTGATTTCCACGTTAAAAGGAGCAACAGCGTTGAACGTTCTATCATCGTAACGTTCGCACGTGAGATAACTCGAATAATCAAAAACGTTGGATTGCTGCTGTTGGCAGCAGGATGCAAAGAAGTATTTTCGCCTGTTTTTTTTCCAGCACTTGGATAATTGTTCCATAACTGGATCGCCTTGAATCAAAGAGGCGATCGTTTCCTCTTTACGAAAACTCTTTGAAAGAGTTTCCTCTGCAGGAAAAAAAAAGTTCTGCTCGTAGAAAGTTTCCCCTTTCTCCCGGGACTGTGTGCGAACCACCGAAAAAAGTCGCAATAATTCTTTCGGATGCGAAAAGTTTCCCGCGAGATAGCACAGCAGGATCTAACGTCGGAAAGTCATTCCGCTAGGTAAACTGTTGGTTGATATTTATTTTGCGATACCGTCGACACATGGCAAATCTTGCAAAGATCTCAAAAGAGATCGTGCTAAAATTCAAGGATTGCCGAAGAGAGGAAGAAAAAGGGAGGGGAAGAAAGCAATCGTAAAACTGTAGAATCGTAGAACGAAACGCGATCACGATTTCGAGTCGTCTGGAAAACCTGACGCCGGATTGGTTTCGATTAAAGATCCGGATCGTTCCAGGAACGTTATACCCTCAACGATCCGATAATTCCTCTCGTTTCTCCGGTGAAACCGGCGTTTAGTGACGCAATCGAGCGCCGGGAAATTTAATTAAGCCTGATCCGTAACCTAAGCTTAATGAAAATACGATCGCGATAACTCTCGATCGCGGGGAGTGGCAGGCAAAGGCAGACTTTGGGTTTACAATATATTTTCAAGCAGAGAGTCCGCGCGCACGTGGGCGAGAATTTAATTTTCAACGGGACTCCTCCCGGTCCCGTCAAACAACGCGAGCTCGCGCGCGAAGAGCTTAATCAGCGTCGCGGCAACGATATTTCACGTGCCCGCGAAAATTTTCGCGATATTTGCCGCGTAAATTACTGTTTCCCGTGCTAATTATTGCACTCCGTTTGCACCGTTAATTTTTCAATCGCGGCCATTCCGCCAGCCACTTAAACTTGCGCGTTCGCCGTAAATTCCGCTTCCCCCTCTCTCATTTTTACACAGGAAAGAAATTCATTTGTGTGATTGATATTTTGATTGGTGTTTGATTTGTACGATGAAATGGCAACGTCATGCTACTTTGTCTCCCATCTTCTATGAAAGTTCAAGTATTGTAGGAACATCGAGTTGGCATCTCGAAAGCAGTTTCAAAAAATTAGAAACAATGCGGCGAGTTGAGATAGAAACGTGATTGACCGAACCGTGGAAGAAAGCGTTTTTTCGAAACGACGAAGATAAAATCCGCGTGGAGGCAATAGCGAAGATATCGCGAGATAAATCCGTTTCGTTCCATTCAGACAGCATTTCGACGACTCGCCGATAGTAAAATTGAAGGGGAAGCGAAATTTTTGTAAAGGCGGGCGTTCGGATCGTGCAAAGTGCAAAAAACTTTCGCATTTAGACCGAGCGCGAGCCGCGGTAATAAACTCCCTTTATTTCACGCATCATTTGTTTGTACGCAAGTACAACGCATTTTCCGCTCACAAAGCGCGCGGGAGCGTGCACGAGCACGTGAATTTGATTCATGTTCGAGCGAGGAGAAACAAAAGAAACTGAAACGCTGCTCGGCTCGGTTCTTTTTGAAAAATTTATGTGAAAACGTTCGAAAGCCGGGCGAGCTCCTCTTGGCAGAATACAATATGCGTATCCCTATCAATTGACGTCAAACGCAGATATCACAAGCCTGTACCAACCAGGCATTATCCTATTAAAAAACTTGTTAAAAAACTGCGAACCAATTTTCTCGAAAAATACAGCTGCCTCGGTTACAGCGAGCCAGCAGCAACCCGCGTGATCCCTGAGCTCGCCCTTTTCAACCAGAACGAAGACTCGGGGAACCTTTGATCTCCGTTCCGACGATCGATTTATTTCGTTCGCGAAAGATTCCAGAACTAGTCTCTGCTCTGTAGTTCGCGGTAAATGATACGGTATTTGTTCGTCGGTGGATTTTCCAGGACAAACGAGACCGGGTCGGTAACCACGGGCAAGCGTCCGTCCGCGGCGGATGGGCGGCTTCCATTGACTTCCAGCCCCCATCCAGCCGGGCTTAAGCGTATTTTATCGCGAAATCCTATTTTCCGGTGCCTTTTCCAACCGCGTTCGTTCCGTGTTTCGAATTCGATCGAACAGAAAGGAGCGGAAGAGGGAGGTTGGCTCGTGAAAAGGGGCCACGGGCGAGTAGGTCACAAGGACGACTCTCTCGTCCGACGAAAGTCCGGCAAAGTTTCTAGCAAGAGGAGAAGAAGCTTCCGCGAAGCTAGGGACAAAGAGAGAGTTGCGAAAAGGCAGCCACGCTAATCTGTCTACGGCTAATTCGGCCGTAGTGCGCGTTCTAAATATCGGGATAAATTCGGTGGCTGGGATCACTCGGCTAGCTAGAGGAGTTATACTCCCCGTGGGGGAGGAGGGTGAGACGGGCAAGGGTGAACGGGATGAGCCGGTGGGTGGCCCTTATCGCGTACACGCTCCACTGAGCTTCTCCGTGGCTTCGTGAACCACCTTACAGCTCTTCCACCGCCGTGGCTAACGCGCCTCGACCACTTCTCTCTTTTCGACGCCCCACTCGGACCTATGCTCTCGCGAAGCGTTTCTTTCTCCTCGGTCCCGCAGCCACCCTACCGCGGTGGAGGTGATCCATCAATTTTTCGAGCAAATCAGTCGATGCGAGACACGTTCGGCCGTCGTTCCCGCTCTCGCGCGATCGGTAATCCGTTATTTTTATAGGATCGGGTCGCGGAACGCGAGTTTGATTCGGGGCGAGTTGGAAACGATTTAAGAGAGGCCAGCCGGGGTCAAATTTCCACGGATGTAACTTCCTTTCGGGGCGAGGCGAGAACTGCGAGAACTAGTAAATTTCAATCAGATTAGGACGAATCGCGTTTCGAAAAACGAATTGGGGATTCTCTGTTCTCGGCAAACGTTTGTCACCGATTATTCGGATCAAGTCGCGGTGCGCGTCTTCCGCGGCGCTTGAAATATTGTTCGCAGCCGTACATTTGCACGATAATCCGGAGAATCGAGCATAGGAGCCCGAAACCGCGAATAGCAATCGAGTTTGTTCCCTTTGTGAGGGATTACGGCGGGCAACCGTGGATGGGAATTCTGAACGCGTTGCTACGCGGTACAATGGACGTCGTCGATGGAAAAATACACACGCGCCAAATCTCTACGTGCGCGCCTCGTATCCGGTTCGTTGTACGTGTATGTGTGTTTTCTTTTTTTTTTTTTTTTTTTTTTTTTTTTTTTTTTTTTTTTAACTCTGGCACGTTTCACGCGATTCCATCTTTGTCGCTTGCACGTGTCGCTTGTCCCCTTTATTTACCGACAGGGTCGCCGTTATTTGACCCGCGTGCATCGATTCTGAATTTCCAAACGATCGATATCATTTCGAGGAGCTTCGAAGCGGTTAGACGACAGCCATCCGTTAAAAAATAGCCAGCCGGTTGATTAAACGTTCGTTAAATACAGAATTTCCGTACGCCACTGAAGCAGCGTGATGAGAACGATTCGATATCAACCTCGTTGATTTCGGTCAACTTCAGATTTCTTGGCTCCGCAGACTCGAGCCTACCGCCCGATATTTTGCATTTTCGCAGAAAACGCAACGTTCTCGCATACGTAAGGACGTGAGGCTCGAGTGGACTCGAGTGATAGCGGGGCGCGGGTTGAAAATTACGAGAGCGGGACGGGGCAGCCCATTGAAATTTCATGAAACGCAATAATCAACGTGTAACTGGTAATCGACCGATTACGCCCCGGTATGTTTATTAACGTAACGCGAATCGAATGATATATTGTTCCGTAACTAAATCTCCCGACAACGAGCTATCGAGTGGTTTGCGGGGCAGATCTAATATTAACAAAATGAGCGTAGGTGTAGCAATAACGGTAATAACGCACGGCACCGGCAATGCGTTGTAACGCTGTTTTCGTGCCGGCGATAAACAATAGGATTATCAACTAATTAACACGCGCAGCTGCGACGGTGAAATTAATTCGCCTGTTAACGTGGAAACTGTAAAACATCAACGCCGTGGGAATGGGTGGTAACGTAAGATGAATGTCGAACGGACGAGCTAAAACGTGAAATAAATTTCGAACGTTGATGTACAGCGAGACCACTTAAATAATCTATTCGAATTGTATGATTCGATGCGATAAATATTCCTTGCCTGATAAAAATATTATTCTCGTTTATTTGCAGCTGGTAAAAAAGATAGTCAGATATGGAAAGAATATAAATCGAGAGCCTTATAACAAATGTATTTTTATCAATTGTATTATCAATGATAGTGTCCTGCAGCAGTTTGAAATCCTAGTCAGCCTATTTGTCAGTAATTCTTAATGGAACGCTCGATGCAAGAAAAGATCGACGTGATACTCGTTTATGGTAAAAGTGAAAGACAGGATAATTTTTGTATCGGGACGAGCAACATGTAGCTCTATATATTTTACAGAAATCTTGCAAAAATGTTGGTTTTTTTTGCCATCATTTCGTTAAATATTCAAAGAAGAAAGACTCTCTCTCTCCATTCACTTTGGAAAACTTGGAAATTCCGGCGGAGAGATTACGGAGGAGTTCCATCAGCCGTGCGATAATGGGTCAAAGTGCGGCTGACTTTTTCTCAAAAGCTGAGATATTCGCTTTATTCGCGCCGTGGTTGTTTTCGCCGGCGGGCGGCCGAGCAACGGCGGAGTCAAGAATACAAAAATGTTTCTTTCGAGTGTCCTGACCCGGCCTCAGACGCCATTACGCTTTTCCCTTTCGCCGCTTTGTTAGGGAACGCGCGATGGGGCCGGGGGGCAACGACGCGCGAAGATATGAAAAATAGAATCGCCCGGCCGCTTGGAATTGCATTTCCAGCGTTTGTGCAATATTTAGAATCGCGGGACGACGCGTGTAACGCCCCGTGTAATTTCGTGACCGTGGCCATCGAAGTCGAGTTAACTCGAGAAGAACAACCATCAAAGTGTGATAAAACTCGCGGTCGTCCGTCCTCGGTGCGTTCTGTTACTCGTTTAATTAAGCAGAACGATAAAACCAAGTTTAATTGCCGAGGAAACCCAATGATTTACACGAAATAGAAGCTGTAACGTAATAATCTGCAAAAGTTTTCAAAGTCGGGGGCGCAAGTTGCTGGAGCTACGGTTAGTTAAATTGAGAGTAAATCGTTACTGTCGAAGGAAGAGGATCAAAATCGAGGGTGGCGGAAAATGTTAAACGAGAGGAGGAAGATTACAATTAAGGCAGCGCAAGACGAGGAAACATCTCGGGATTGACCGACGAAACGGAAGAAACGCACGAACGCGTGGAAAAACGTTTTAACGTTGTGCTTTCTCTCGCGAGGTGATCTTGGATTATCGAGGATCGCCGACTCGTTTATCGCGGTGTTTCGAACGGGCTATCGCGTTCGTTAATATCCACTGCTGCCGCTGCAGCTGGAAACGGGGCACGTGTACCGTCTCGTATAATTTCGCAGCGCCGTTAAGGGAAGTTTGGAAAAGTGCAGGGACCGTTAAGGAAATGAGAAGATAACTATATCCAATGAGAAAACGGTCGACTCGAGCGGCGAGCTTAAAACCACCGGCTGCGCGAGTGAGGCTACGTCCTAAGCTGGCTATCGTTAACATAATTTCAAAATGTGGCTTCATAGTTTTGTAACAAGACGATAATAAAGATGATGGCGTTATCTCGCATCGACGTAATTGCAACGCGAAAAAATTGTGGCGGATAACGTCGAACGCAAATGCGGCCGGCTGAATGCTTCGTCGGAACGATTTACGATCAACGGCTTCGAGCAGTAGTTCTCCATTCTAACTCAATTTACGTTGAAAAATTATCCAACAGATATTCAAAAAACGATCGCACGCTTTAAATACTCGCTGAATCACAGTCGCGCCAATTTTTGCCAATAAAATTCCGCCAAATTCCAGACTTTTCCTTTTCTTTCGTTTTCATTTCCATTTTTGGAGCTAACAACACACGCCTGGCATAAAATTACGCTTTATCTCTTTTCACACCGAAAACAAAATTCCTTGAATTATACACAGCGGCCGCGATCAATCGTACTCGGCGCTGCATGGTTTTCATAAATACAGCATTCTGCGGTGAAACACAATAAATCGAACGAAGGGGGTGGCAGCGTGCGCAGGTTTAATTGGTGATCGGATGCGAGTCAATTGGGGATTCGATTGAAAATTCTGGCGAAATTTCGAAAAAAAAAAAAAAAAAAAGGAGAAAAAAGAAGGAAATGGCCAACGCGGCGGGGCGTCGTGTTTGCCCCTCGAAATCCAACGTGCCTCGAATCGCGAGTCTTGCGCGTTAATTAGCACCAATCATCGACTGACCCGTTCAATGTTGCGAAATAAATGGAAGCGAAAATTTTCATCGATTTTGCTGACTAATTGGATAATCCGACCAAACTGCTCGGAATCCCATTAGTCCCAGTCAACTTATTTAGTTTAGCGTAACGAATTGCCGTAATGTTAATTGTCCGGAGTCGATCGATGCGCAATTAACAGCCTTTGAATTTGAATATGCGTCTTTTTTTTTTTAGCAATGAAACGGCAGAACCAGCTTTTCGACTCGGCCTTCGGTCGTTAAACTCTGAATTTCCGAGCCCTGATTTTTACGCGTTTTGTGAAATCGGCGACGACTCGTGCAACGCTTGTGTATACACGCGACGGCTTAATAAATGAAAAGCAGAGTCGGCGACGGAACGTCGGGGCTTGGTTGTCCATTCAACATTGCCGGCGGATTCACAATGCAAACGCAACGCGGCGTCCATTGAATATACAAAATATTTTGTTATCCGATATCATTATTATTCAACGACTCGATGCACAACGAAGCGGAGGAAGCGTTTGGATCGTGCAAACGCGATTATACAAATCGCGTATAAAAGTGACGAGGTCCCTTTTGAATATTCTCGCGCGCTTTCGTCGTCGAAGAAATTTATCGCGGCGAAACGTACTTCTATACGCCTCTGTACGCTCGGTGATAAATCTTTCGCGCGATTTACAATTTCGTTCCTTCGAAACGACTCAAAGATAACCTCTGGTTAATCGTCGTCCCCTCCGGATGGATCGTTTCTTTCGCGGCTCCGTTGTTCCGTAACACAGTTCGCGCATTCGCAACTCGTACCCCGCGCGGAAAGTTTATTTACAGAGTAATCTGACGAACTTGTAACGCGAACTAACTTTAACTTTTAATTGCATCGTTCGTGCTGCAACTTTCTAATTTAATTCCCCGTGATATGCGAAAATTCACCCTGATTTGGTGAAAGATTCGCGTATCTCGCGAGAGATAGGACAACAACAACAAAAAAAAAAGCCAAAAAATTCACATCAGGAAAATTTGCTTTTCCCAAAGAGAACTTTGAGTGCGATTTTAAAGATCGTTTCTTCCTTCACGCGAGAGACTTGCCTCGAGTTTATCAAATTCCCCGTTTCGTTCGCGATCCACGTCCTTCCAAACGATGCACTTCCGCCCCTTATACACACGTGCCTACTTTTTCCCCCCGTCATCCTTCAAGATTTACGCGTACACGCTTGCCACATGCCACGAAAGACGCTCGTACGTACGTGACGCTTTTCCTCCGTGGCAACTGATCGCCACACAACAATTTTCGAGCTCCATAAAACATTCCCGTTCTTTGTCTCTGGCTGCTGTATTTTTATTCCGCTCGCCGTTCCTTATTCATTTTTCTTCCCTGGCAAGCCCCTTGCCTCGCGCCTTTCCTCGCTCCTACCCGGCCACGACCTCGGCGGCCGTGTCCTCCCCCTCTTTGGAATTTCCGTTTGTCCCACGGTAATCTTAATGGTAAAAATCCATTAACCCCTCCCCCCTCTTCCTTTTCTCTTTCAGCCCTGGCGGCGACGCGTGCTCCGCCGTTCTTATCTTTCTCGAAATATTTTTTCCCCGCTCCTCGTCGCGATTCACACTTTCAACCGTTCGTTATCGCTGGATATTCCGTGCCGCGGGTGATTTTCTTTTCTTTTTTTCTCTCTCTCTTCCTTTTCTAGCAGGACGTACAAACCGCAAGGTTGTTTCACGTTGCACCGCGACACATTCGTTCTCGATAAATAAACAGTGGAACGTTTACGGAAACCAAGGCAAAAGTATTGAAATAAAACGTTAAAGCGTTGTCTCTAACAACAGGATACGTTTCACCTTCCGTTTCGGCACGTACGCGTTCGCGTTTTACGCAAATGAAATTTCTCTCTCTCTCTCTCTCGTTGCGAAAAGCAATAAAATTCATCGTGTGTAAATAGGAAAAGTCTTGCGGGTACAACGAACTGAAACGTAAATAGA
>KQ435693.1:846873-872127 GCA_001276565.1 Melipona quadrifasciata | reverse complement strand
GGAGCGCGTTCGACGTTTCGCGTTTCGCCGGAGGCTCTCCCCCGGGATGCTGGCGGCTTTCGTGCCTAGAATCTACCACGGTCGATCCGTACGAAATGGATATCGTGCACGCTCCGCGGGATAACCGAATACAGTTGGGGGGGGGGGAAGTGTCGAAGAGAAACGTGAGGGGTTGGGGAGACGCGAGTTACCGAAAAGCTGCGACAAATTGTCTCCTCGGTACGGCTGCTTGTCTGGTTGAATGTTGCGTTGTAGAATGCAGGGTGGAGGAGGGTGGCGCGAGGGTGGTATACTGCGTTAAACATTGAGCGATGAGGGTGTCGATGGATGGGGTGGGTGGAACGTCGGGGAAAGTCGAGCCAGCCAGGTTTTCAACGGGCACACCGAGGGCTGTTGAAATGGTGTGAAAGAGAGAGAGGGAGCGAAGAAGATGATTAAAGAACGAGATGCTGGCGGTGGGAATTAACCCCTTGGAGTGCAATTTAATTGGGGATGATGCTTCCCGGGGGATGTTCGCGTTATTAATTACGTTGGTGCGGCAAGAATGGACAAATCCATGTGGGTCGACGTTGGTGCGTTGCGCCAACATAAAGTAAATTTGAAATTTGATCTCGATAAATTTGAAAAAACTCTTTCACAAAGTCGTCCGCGTGTCTTCTCTTCTCATTTAGTAAAAAGTTTCTCGTTTAACGATCTCTCCTCGATTCGAGCGTGAATTTTCAGAATTCGAGCGAAATACAAACAGCGACTCGTTGCGATTTGTGGCGGTCAAAGTTTCCGACAAAATATACAAGTTTTGGATTTTTACAAGCTGGAACTTTATCACTGGGATATCGCCGGGAGAAAACCGAGACGGCGGTGAAAACGGCGGGATGAAGGGGCTGTAAGGATGTAGATAAGAGGTGGCGACAGTTCAAAGGGTTAAACTCGATACGCCCGTGATACAGAGACGCGCCGCCCCGCCTTCCCCGCTCACGGTCATCTTTTCCAGAGACGGTCGCAAGACTGAGCGGGCAAGCTGAAAGAATCTCTCTCTGGAAATCCGCGGGCAGATCGCTAAAAACCGAGAAAGCTCGCCTCTCTCCTCTTCGCAAATTTAATAACCAGTAAAGTTTCCTCGAGCACAATACGTGCGTTTCGTGCTCCCGCCGCGCGGAAACTGCGATAAAACTGAAAGGCAAGTGAAAATTGAGGATTTTCGTTGTAGCTTTGACGGAACTAAAACTGGAAATTTTAATAAAATTGAACTACTTTAACTACGTGCTCGATTCGCTAACGCGATGCCGGGCGAACGGATTTAACGAATGACCGCGCTGCAGATTTCCACGGAGAGATTTTTTCTTTCCTTTTTTTTTTTAAATTCAAACTCCTTTGCCCAACTCCTGTGCGTGTGTTTCCAACGATGACCGTGAAGGAGAAACGGGGGTACTAATGGGACTGTAGCGATGGACAAACGGCCGCGCCACGCGAATTCTTCCTTTTCTCCCTTTGCCTCGCTTTTACACCGGGCCATCTGTCACTGACCAGAGCCTCGCCGCAAAAGGTTACGAGTCCGAGGGACTCGATTTCGCCCCTGCCAGCTTCGACCATTTGTTTTCGCGATTCCTTCCTGTTTCTTTTCTATCGGCTCGAAGACCACCGCCGCTCGAAATTAACCGTAAACGATCCCCCTGTAATTCATTACGCGCTAACTTTGCGCGCCGGGGCTAAAAGCTACCGTTGTAAATTTACCGCAAACGATTCACGCTGCTCACCCCGATACCCCGCCCACTCGTGCGTGCGATATCGAAAACGTTTGATAGATTCTACTACGCTCTAGCTTCGCGAGGAATGTTTCGGCACAGAGAAATATCCGCGAGCCAGCGGGTGTATCAGTTTTCCAACTTTGCAGCGAAAACCCAGCGGACACATTGTAACGTCCCGCATAGCGCGATCGTCAAACGCGAAACTTTCTCGAAAAGGCGGCCGGTCCCTCGAACTCCTTGCGCTCGTTCCTCCGGTCGATTTCGCCGGGTTTTGTCAGCCGCGTCCGGCGGGGAGAGAGGCGCAAGAGGGGAGAAGTGACAATCGCACGTGTCGCGAGGACGCGTTGATTGATCCACGACCAGGCGCGCCGGCCGGGAAACGGACGCGGGAAAATGGAGTCCATTTACTTCCAGGGTCAGCAAAACCTACTCCACCGCGCCGGTTGTTTGCTTTTTCCTCCGGTGCGGGAACTTTATCTATCCTGCCCGGTTTCCATGCAGGAAACTGTAGAAAGCGTCGCCCTGTTCCTGTCGGCGGGAAATTTTCCACGCGACACGCCCTAACTGACGCCCGGCACCGTGACGGTTCCCCAATCATCCCTGCCACGCGAGAATAGATCGAACAAATCGGATAACGCCTCGAAGGCGTTGTACATTAAAAATTTGATTTCCACTCTCGCACGCGCGCGCGCGCTCTTTATCATTAAAACGATTATTTTCCAATTTGAGGAGAGAATGCGACTTTCCCAGTGAATTGGAGATTGAATGGATTCCCGGGATTTTATGAATATGGCGATTGTGAAACGACGGAAGAAGAAGTTGGGCAGAGTCCATTATCGAGCGCTCAATCTTCCTTCCTTCCTTCCTTCCTTTCTTTCTTCCTTTCTTTCTTTCGTTCCTTCTTGAGATAATTAAGCAAGTTTAAACTCTTTGATTTATGGTACTTCCAGCCGGAGATATTTGCCGGGATTACGTTATTCGCTACTTGATAATTTGATAAATGAAGAGTTCTCGCGAGCGAGACATCGCTCTTACACGCCTGCCTTTTTCATCGGACACCTGTCAATTTCGCCGATTCGCTCAACACCAAGTGCTAGTTTCGAGCAACATTTCCAGCGGGATCGCATACCTGAGACAATTAATCGATCCGATTCACGGTGTGTTCGAGTTTAATTCGAGGACCGATGTACACGAATCGCATAGGTTATCGAATTAACGCGGGCCATGTACTCGCAGCAACTTTATTGCTTGATTTCGTTCCAACTGGAGTTCATTCGCGCGTTTTTGGCGCGCGTCCCTCGGACGGAATTCTGGGACGAAATCTTTGGAATGCGAAGGTCGATTACGGCCAAAGGCATCTTGGACTCTGTCCATCGTACTTCACGCTTGTGGAAAACTAGAAAATCTACTTTCCTCTCTCGTGCCTCAGTCCCGTTCTTCTTTCTTCTCGTTGCTTCTTCGACGTCTTTGCACATCTTTCGTTGATGTCTGATCGTCCCTGTTTTATCCATCTTCCGCCGACAAAGGTGCGTACGTAGAACTATAGTTGGTTAACCAATCGGCCAGTGTGTCACGTACGGCTATGAATGTCTATTTAATTGGGTGAAAACAGTGAGACGGCGCGGAATGCTAAAATGGCACATTTGCAACTACGGCGCAGAAGGGTAATTTGTTTCGTCGGCGAAAGGGCTAAATCCCATGCACGTTGTAACAACGTTATTCCCAATTTCAGACAAATTTCGAAGTTTCAAAGACACGCTGGAGCTCGTGAATTATCGTTATCCCCCGGTGCGGTGCTAATGTCGGGGAGTATGTTAAAATACTCGAGGTTTCGAGCGTGCGATCCCTGCAATCGCCCATCGTCGAAACTATTCAACTTCAGAGTGAAAACTATCGGTTATTATTATCGAACACATCGGTTATTATTATGTTTCGCTGCGAAGCAACAGACAAGCAGAGTGTTCAAGAGCGTAGGAATTTTGATTTCCAGAGGAGCGGTTCGCAGCTTTCCTCGGAAGTCGGGAAGTCGACTTGAACGATTCGAGTTCCGTTCGAAAGTGATGGAAAAAGCTTGGAACAAAAGTCTCGGTAATCAGTGTTAAGAGGGGAAAGTAAAATACCGAGCGTTTCAATATGCAAATGAATCCCGAAATTCCTCTCAACTTTCCGTAAAACGTTCCGAGCGAAACGTTGCGGATAGTTGGTATTCTCATGCGCGTCGAGCAGATTCCAAGATAAATTCCCCCCGCATTCCGAGATAAATTCAATTTATCGGTGCCTCGGCGACATCGTTTATCATTGTATCGATCGATTCAAAAGTAGCGGAGGAGCGAGCCCCGAGGATTAGAATATCCGGTCGATTTAACGCGTTCGGATATCGATGGGAACGTTCATCATCGTCCCGGGAGCGTTAACAACGCGCGAAACGATTTTTCTGCAACTTGTCGAATCTGGCAAATGGACGACCGAGTGGCGGCAGAGTCGTTGCTTTTGCACCATCCGATAGACGCTGTTCGAATCAGCGCCCGACGGCCGAGTCGAGCTGTCTTAAAAACCTCCGGTATCGTCGGTATCGTCGGTGGAAAATCGGCCAGAATCGGAATATCTCAACAAATTGCCGTAACAAACGCGTGACAAGTTTTTTTCACGGGCGAAAAGTCCACCTCGCCGCCGCCCGTTGACCACAATTTTTCGTGCACAATTACAGCCGTCATCGCGCCGATCCATCGGCCATTCTCTTGAAACCTCGGCTCGGCACGCCATTGTTCCCGACAACAAAGAAGACACACGTTCAACGATGGCCGAGGTCGTTAACGAATAAAGAGAAAAAGAAAAAACAGAAAAAAAGAGGAAAGAAGGGCGGTTTTAATTCGTCGCAATTCCCGATCGGCCGTGCGGAATCTTTCATGGGATCGTTATCGCGACGTTGATACGCGGCCGATTCGCATGGCGAGGAAAATAGAATGCGACGAAACGAGCAAACCAGACAGAGGCAGGCTTTCGAGAGGAGGGAAAGAAGAGGAAGAAGAGGAGGGAACACAGTGAACGAGAGGGTAACGGAAATAGGTCGTGCTGCTGGCTTATAAAAAATTCACGGAGAGCAAATATTCTGCGAGCGTGTACAGGGTGGTGAGACGGTGCAGCGAGAGCGGCGGCGAAATAAGGGTGCTCGCTTCCCCCGATATATACTTACGATCATTTTCAGGATTTCAGGCAGGCAAGGGTTCGTTCCACGTACGTACCTGCATGCATAAAGCACTCGAACAATCGGGCAGATCGTTATAACGGTTACAAAGGAATAAGCAATTTGGCGCGTTATTACGTCGGCTCTCTCGTCAGACGTCCCTTGGATGCTATTTCACTCGGTCGCACGGTCCCGAGTTGCTAATTGGAATCTAATTCGCCTTTCGACCAAGTTTTTAGGTTTGCCAAACTGAATTTCCAACCTGGAAACGATTCGACTTCACTTTCAAAGTGGCTGTGTGAACGAAGGTTCAGTCTCAGCGAGATTCACACGTGACTTTGCCGCGAACGTCTCGATGAAATTAAAAAGATTCGAACTCTCCGCCTCTTACTCGTCGAATTAATATTTACAATCTCGTAGCTTCGCCAACTTTCTCACTCGCCTCCATAAATCAACCGCCTGCGTCTCAGCCGCCGAGATTAATTCGCCGTTCGCGAGATTCCGCGGCGCGAACAAATTCCACGTGTCCCCGAACGATCCGAGCAACTCGAAGCAACGCACGAGGCAACAAACGCAGAAACTTCGCTCCATTAAGCCGGGTAACCTTGCTCCCCGTGGCTACTTGTGCAATTCTTATCTCTCCCGTCGAGCACACGTGATTCCGCGTATTCCTTCTTCCGTCGAGTTTGAAATTATTAACAACTCATGTTCGTCCCCGGTAACGGATAAGAAAGCGGGGCATGAAATATTCAGAGCCGTATTCTTTCCGAAGCACGACCCAGGACCGAGAGAGAGAGAGAGAGAGAGAGAGAGACGATCGCAGTAAATAACAGAGAGCGTAGGAAATATGCAAATATCATACGCTCGTTATGCGAGCCAAGTGCACGCGTGCGGGGACTTTCTTTCTCCGTTCGCGCGTTCTTTCCCCCTCGCGCGTTTCGCGTCGAATTACGGGATTTGTTAGATCGCGTTGCCTCGTTGATCGTGGAATAAAATACATGACAATGCCGCGGAAGTAATTGCTGCTGCTCTACGTACCGACTGACGATTGTCAAGTTTGCGGAGAATAAACAACCGCTCTCCGAGCGCGCAACATTTGAGGTTGATTTAATCGAAAATGGAAATATATATAATTAAATATTTTGTCAGAGAAGCAACGTTGTTTTCGAAGAGTCGCGAAGAACTAACGGAATAACTCGGTATTTGCAAATCTCTGGCGGTTAAACTCGTTTCTGGCCCGCTCTACCGGCGATAACTATGATATTCATTTATTCGCGTGTTTAATTACCGATTATTGAAAGCAGTTTAATATCGATTTGCGTGGGTGTGATGATGAAGTGTTGATTTTGTTGCAAATCGAAAACAGAATTATTCGAGGGACGACAAACGCGCTATAAACCGTCCGTGTATTTGCATTTCATCGAAATGAAATATTTCCTTCGTTTAAAATATCCTTGCGACAACTCGCGTAACGCGTCATCGTCATTTCCGTTTGCGCGTTATTTTATAAATATTTCTAGACAAACGAAATTCTCCCGTCGCGGAACAATAATGGCGCGTCAATGTAATCCAAACCGTTGTACGAGAGCTTATTAAAATATTCATTTCCACCCTCTGTCTGCTCGTCGTGTTCGCGATACTTTGAGATTATCAAATTTTTCAATAATCTCGAGCAACCTCTCCGAACGTGGCAATTTCCACTCCAAATATTTCGTTAATCCAAGCGCGCCAGATTAAAAGATTAACGAGGGAAACCGTTAATGTGTATCTGTAAACGCGCGCTTTGGAAAAAAATAATAAACGGGAGATGATGCGTAGGTTGTTAACAACAGGTAGGTAGAAATGAATTTGGCTCCGGTAGGAAGGGAATGAAATTATTAATATACGAATATATTCATAAATCAAATTGCACTTTCTGCCTTCTATTTTCCATCACGGGAGAATAAAATGGCATTCGTTGCCAAGTCGAACGGAACAGAGCCGATTTTCGTTAAAGGAAGGACGAATGTTTCTTTGACGAGAGTAGCGCGAGTTTTTCTACTCCAACCGGAGGAGATTTTAATAAAATTCTCGATAGTTTCTTTTCTTACAGCTTCTTTTCGAGATATAAAATTCACACGTTCTCTTTTTCTTTTTTTTTTTTTTTTTTTTTTTTTTTTTTTTGAGAGCGATATAACGACGACCGTTACTGTCAGCAGGCATCCGAGAAGTTTCCAAGATCCGTTTACTTTCCAACGAGTTTTCTCCATGTTTCTCTACTGACGCGTTTAAATTCAATTGCTTTGGAATTTCTGTAGGATCTCGGGTAGCGAACGGCGGCAAAAAATGATTTACATCGCATTTATTACACCTCGCGCCGTTTCGTAGAGAAGCCCTCGTATGAAACAGCCATTACGAAGGAGGGAAAACGCGCTCGCACTTGTCCTTTTCTATGAAATTCAAATATGCACGTATCGACGACGATCCCGCGATATTTTCAATCGGCAATTTCCCAATTTCCCGCACGTCCACTTACATTTCATTATCCATTATTCTGGACAAATCACGTCGCCTCGTGACTCTCTCTCTCACACAAACACACAGGCAGAGGAACAGACGACCATCACAAACGAATATAAATATCATGATCGAATCGTATCGCTTTTATCGGCGAGCAGTGTAAAAGCGTATCTGTACGAATATCGGATAACATTCCAGAAAATTGACGATAAAGGTGATCCCCGCAGCTATTGTTTGCCGGGTCGCCTTCGCTTCCGCGCGTCGGAAATTTTCTATATCGCTTGGCGCGTGAATCGACGTTAAGCGGGCGCGGCTCGAGCGGTGCCGATCGTCGAGCACACTCGTCGGGAATCCAGGTCAGAAAAGATATTGGCGAATATCGTATCGTATCGTTTTAACAATTCGTTGATGGCGTGCAATTGAACCCATTAACGAAACATGACGTTGAAATCCGCCAGCCAGGCGATATTAAACGCGTATAAAACCGGACACCGGACAAATGAAGCGTCCGGCAATTTCATTCGGTTGACAAAGGGGATTACTTGGATACCGAAATGCGCCACGTGCTCTCCCCCCCCTCATCTCTCTTCTCTCTCTCTCTCTGTCGTCGGTAGGTTTAATTATTTTCCGCGGTTTCGCCCACGCGAAAATTACGGCATCGGCGGTTCCATTGTCGATGTTTGCACCTTAATGCCGGCCGACGAAACAGAACACGCTATTTTTCGAGTCGAATAACGATTACAAGTGTTTCGACGCGAGTCGCCAGATTTCTTCCCGCGTGGAGTAAAATTTCCACGGAGTTTCGCTGTTTCGGAAGTTCTCTTGACGCTCGGTCCTGCGTGTACGTACGTACTCTATCCGCGTTTGCCTGACAGCCCTTAATAGTCTCGCGCGGAACGCGAAATGAAATGAAATATCAACCACCCGAGATTCTCGCTCTCTTTAAACTCGAGAATCGCGTATATCTCCCGGCGAGAAACGCAATTTTTCACGTCGGATTACCAAGAAGGGGGGAGAGAGAGAGAGAGAGAGAGAGAGAGGAAAGGCCAAGAGGGCGAGGAACGTAGGAAGGACATTTCACCTGAATGCAGGTAGGTCATGCGTCGACATCGATATCGATATCTTCAGACGCGGAAGGTTATCGAGCCCCGGCGGAGCACGTCCGACTGAAAGACGACCTTCACAATGCTTTAAAATTTAGCACTTTCGCGCGATACCGTCCCCGGATTCCGCCCGTTTGTTTCCGGGGAGAAAGTAGGCTCGATTGTTCGCCCTATCGGCGGGACGATATACTCTGAAAACTCTCTCTCTCTCTCTCTCTCTCTCTCTCTGAGTTAAATAATCAACTCGAGGTCGTCCGATCGATCGAAAAGTTGGAAACTGACGCGGTTCGCTGGCCGAGAATGCTCTTTCGGTGGAATTCGAGTCCTCCCGCATGTAGCAAGTGTGTGTACAACTCGTGCTTCGAAAGTGCGTCGATTTTTCTTGGCGGAGCTTCTCCGCGCCCGGAAATATTTAAACTTGGCGGTAGGTGGTTTAAATATTCCGTATCTGGATTCGCGAGAGGGGCGGGGGAACACGGCGAACAAAAACTGGGGAGCAGCTCGCTTTCTCGCGAAATGCGGCACGATACGAGCGAAACCTATCAGACTGAGTGGATTACGTAAAGATGTCCGACACAACATCGCACTCAATGGTCAGCTCTAGCTCGATATGCCTGATACTCTATGCAAGCGCTGTAAAGTGAATTGAACAGCGTAACCCCTTCCCCCCGCGGCGAAGAACGAAAATAGAAGATGGAACAGTTTTCGGGGAAACGAAATTGTACTAAATCATCCGCGGCCAACGAGAGAGGCTTCGTAGCTAACCACGCGACTGTTCAAAGTAAATTCTACCCTTTCCCTCTTCGTCTTCTCCTTCGGTTCTCGTCGATTGGCCAAGTTTCGTTGTTTACACGCTTATCTCGCTTGATAGCGGATCGGCGGATTTACGCGCGCACCGATGTATCACGCGTTCATCGTCGTTCATTTTCTTTTTTCTTCCTTCTTGCAACGGGGTACTGTTCCGTCCGTAACTTGTTACCGCTTTGCACCGGGCCCGCTTTCAAAGTCGCGAACTCATTGTTATCTCGGCAAACTTTTGTACGCCTTTTCTTAGCGCGTTCGCTAGAAGGGGCTGCGCGAGTTCTCGCAACTCCGGGGAAAGTGCGCGCGAAACGCGCGTCGAGCCTCGGGATAGTTCGATGGATCGTTTTCTAAAATTCGCGAGGTACGAAGTATGAAACATTTAAATATCAAGGGTATCCACGATTGATCAATTTCTGTAACTTGTCGTTAGTGCTGCATCGACCGTACAGGGTGGAAAGAAGATCGTGATGATGAATTCTACACCAAATACATGTAAAGAAATTCAAGATCAAACTTACTTATCACGAAAGTAAAAGTAAAACTTTTCCAAGATAATTCTTTTCAAAAAAGTAACAAGAAAGTTTCTTAATCACTTGACACTGCGAACGCGCGAGTGCTAACAGCGACTTAATTTTTATATTAGGTTTCACTAACCTTTGATTTACAATAGTTGCAGCATCAGTGTGATAATCAAACGATAAAACTAACTATTAACATTATTCGAAACATAAACATTACGTAATATAGATATCTACGGGTCCAGAACTATTAAGTCGCTGTCAGAACGCACACAGCTTTAAATGATTGAGAAACATTTTTGCCATTTCTCGAAAGACCTATATTAGGTTCCTTGGAAAAGTTTTACCTTCGTGATGAGCAGAATATAACGCAAGAAAAAGAAATTGCTCTTTATTTTCATCAAATCGAAAGTATAGAATTCTATTTACAATAGTCGGACAAACTTCTTGCCACCCTGTATGCACAAGCGAGAGAACTTTTCTTTTGTAGTTTCCATAGAAACACTCTGTTGGCTAATTATTGCAAAGAGTTTTATTGTAAAAATTTTCTTACTGCCCTGCGGTAAAATAGCGGGCTTTATATCTCCCGAGAGGCACATTCGTAATACCGTACTTTTTCATTCTCGTGCGAGATTTAGTGCAACGGAAACGACGAGGAAAATATGTCTCCTATCCTACGGAGATACATTGAAGGTCGACAAATTTCGTTGATTCGGGAGATTGCGACCTGTCCGACAGGCGGCTCGAAGTGGACGACCAGTTCAATTTGACGATGACGCCTTCAAATCTCTGGTGGAGTCTGATTCAAGATTAAGTATACAGGAATTATCAACAAGCCTTGGATCCACCTAAACTCCATACCACGCACGGACAAGGAATATGAGCACCATACCAACTACTCCAGGCTAACAAAGATCTTCGACGAACAGTTTGCCTCGTTGCTCACCAGATTGCGTAGAGAAATGAATCCTCTGTGACAAGCTAAGGCGTTCCAAACAATGGCCAGCTTCAAACCAGACACCAAAGCCAACCTTGTTCCTCAGAAACGTCTTATAGTGTATTTAGCAAGATCATAGATCGTAGTTCACTTCGAGTTAAACAGTCACCGCGGACTCGTCAGAAAAAAAGGGCAAAATAATTGATTACTCATGGGTGCCCGGCGTTTCTACCTGTTCGACAGTTGAGATGTTTCAAATATTCGTTCTGTGGTGTTCTGGTCTGGAAGGGAGGAAGTTTCTCGTATTCCGGACGAAAAGTTTCCTTCCATAAACAAGAGGAATTTCGCCAGACACGATCGACAGCGGGGTTGGGGGCGGGGGGAGGGCAAGCAGCGGGAAAAGACGTAACGATAATATGAAACAAAGGGCAGGGAAGAAGTCAGGGAAAGTAGCGGTAAGAAAGTCCGCGACGCGCATTGTCCCGCGAGGACAATGTCGGTGAATCCTCTCGCAGTGGCCGTGCTCGCGCAGACGTTAAATCGAAACTGAATAAAACTCGCGATGAAACCTGCGTCTCTTATTTAAACGGAATAATCGCGCGGGCGCAACAATAACTTCCGTCGTACTTTCGCAGACATCTCTCGCGTTCTCCTCTCTCGCTTGCGAAGCGCCTCGATGGCTCCCGATTGTCTCGGAACCGCGTGCGACAACTTGAAATTCGGCCGATGCTCAAACACAATAGGAAATATTACGACTGACGATTGACAAGTGCAGTTAGTTTAGCCAACTAGAAGCACTCGAAACTGTCGAGATCTCTCGTTTTCCTCGTACAGGGTGGGCCAAAAGTTTCTTCGATAAGGGATCAAGATATAAAAAAACAAACTAATTTTAAATTTAATTCAATTTTGTTTCGTGTACCTTGAAATATTGTAAAGAAGAAATTGAAAACAATTGGACTTTTGGCCCACCCTGTGGACGAGTCGGAGAAATTACGGAACACTTTCATGCAAAAGTGGCTCCGACACTTTCGGATCGATCGTCACGTCTCACGATCGTCGAAACTGGCTGGCTGCGTTGCGAATGATATTTCCAGGTTGGCGAACGTGAGGATACACACTTGGACGAGTTCCCGGCGTTCGGACTTTCGTTTCTCTCTTTCGAGTAAATCGAAGCGGAGGTCCGTTGATTCGATTAGAACTTAGTTTCGTCTTTGCACGCCAGGGACCACTGTCCCTCCAAGTTGGGGCTTCAGCAGACTTTTCCAGTTTCGCGACGGTGGCCCAAAAAGATCGACCACACTCGCCAGACTGGAATCCATCCGGGGAATTTGACGGCCGCGGGGGATGAACAGTACTCGAGGTGTTTGACAAACAAAGACTTTTCGAGAGATTATTAAGATCATTCCTCCTCTGTGGATGAATTTTAAACGAAACTCTCCTTCTTCTCGATGTGCGACTTTAATTGAATTAGGTGCCATCGTACGTTCGCACGTATTTATCTCCATCTGCGCGGAGAAAAATTTGACAAAACTGTTCGTTAAACGGAGTGAAATGAAATTTAACCTGCGATAAAAAAAGAAGAAATAATTTCAGAGAATGCAGTTTAAATTCCGCAACAAACGTCGTTGTTTCTTTCGAAATGGGGGAAAAGGTCAAATATTTGCCTGACTATCCCGGTGTAACGCAACTGTGCAACAAGAAGCATCCTTGAGATTAATACAAGACGCGGTTAAAGGGGGGGAGAGCGCGATCGTCGTTTTAAATTGTTCGACGAACGGAGTGCCCCGTAATCCCAGCTCGGTGAAAGATTAATCGAGTTACGAAAAGTTGATTGTGGAAACACGCGGGATGGCTCACCGGCCAGCGGGAACGTCCCCGGGAAACGATTTACGTGGTAAGAGCTGATCCGTAACAGCTACAGAGACGTAAGCTTATTCGAGAACACATTTCCCATTTGCATACGAAATGTATCCCTGCTCGGTTAAGCCGTTTGTGAGCCACGTCCAACGGAATCACAATCACCTGGGGATATTCTGAGAAACAATGCCACCGTGGATACCGGTGGCTATCCATCGCGAATTGCTGGCCACGCCACGGAATGCGGTGCCGTACTCCCGGTACTCGCCCGATTTCGTCGGAATCTTTGGCAAATATTAATCTTTGCCAATCACCGCCGCCAACGATCTATAATCGATCGCCGGTGCATCGCGATATTGCCGTTGCATATCCGGTTGACACGCACTTATCGGCACGTCGAGTCGGTGACCGATGTCTCCTGGTCATTTATATGCAGTCACCGTGCCACGGTTATTCCTGGAAACTCGGGATGTAGCGTCTCCGCTCCTCCCCTGGTTCTTCTTTCGCCCGACAGCCGTTGTCAGCGATGACAAATTAGCCAACAAGATTGAAGAATCCGACAGCTCCTGCGATATTGATGTTTCGTAATGAGTCGACGACTCCAGCGCTGGGTCAGCGTTGTCGTACGAAAGTTGTTGAAAATAAGTTGGGAAAGTTCACTCCATACAGCCGAGGGTGAAATACAGCCGAGAAAATTGAAAGGAATTTAATAAAAACTCTCTCTCTCTCTCTCTCTCTCTCTCTCTCTCTCTTTCTCGGGGGTTATTAATTTGTTTGAAACTCGGGGATATAAAACACGGGTCTGTACGTTTGCGCGCGCGTCGCACTCAAGAAAAATCGCGTCACACGCGTTCAAAGAGCTCGCGACGCGTCTTCCGATGAAATTACAAAATCTTCCTCCGGTATAAATTCATCTGGAGCAAACTCGCGTTGGGCAAAGGGGTAAATAATTTTTGTAACAGCGCTCTCAACAATGAAATTTCGTTACGACTACGCGTTAAGTAAAGCTCTCGAATTTCCAGGTGTGGAACGACGGCGGCAAGAAGTTGGCCGAGCTCACGTAGAGCCAACCCTGGGAAAACGTTTCCCCGAGGCGTTGTTCCCCAAGACTACCCATCGTTGTTCTCCACTTATCTGGCTCCGGCCACGACGTCCCCTCTTTTCTTGTCCCTTTTTTCGACAAGGGCTGCGTATCCGACGATGGCCTCGTCGTTCTCGTCGCTCACGACCTTGCAATTTACGTCCAGAGCGCGTTGCTCCTCCGTGACGCCGCTTTTACGTCGGCCTCGAAATCATCTCCGTGATCCTCCGCTGTTCTCTCTCTCTCTCTCTCTCTCTCTCTCTCTCAAGGTAAAACAGCCCCGCGGCTGCGCCGCAATCATCCCCAGAGCCAGCTTCGTCACGGCAATACCGCGGCAACGTATTCTCACGCGCATTCTCCACCCGTGGAAAATCTTTTTCCAGGGGAATCCTTTCGTCGGGTATTTCCTCCTCGAAAAATCATATTTCTCGCGGAACTCTCCGGTTTGATTTCATCAGCGAATCTCAGAGACGCGAGATCTCTGCCACTTTGACTTTGACTCGCGTCGATCATCCTCGAGGATTTGAACGCGTATTTTTTGAAAGGGAATATGTTACTTACAATTACCAAAGACCGAGTCTGTCTCGTTCATGTGATAAATACGTGCCTATAAATCGCTGTAAAGATAAAAGTTGAGTTGGAAGGTATTAATTCAATTCGCTTGTCTAGTTTCATAGAAGACGATTGATTCATTGAGTGGCTGGTACATCGAGCTTGATGAAAAATGTGTGTGTGTGAACTGCAGTCCAATATAAAATACAATATCTATATATTGTAGATTTTCCGTCCTTCCTTCCCGAAAAATTCATTTTTTGAGGGGAAGGAATAATATTTACGGCGGAGCTTCCGTTTTCACTGATAATTCCCCATTTAAAATTTATGACCGCATCGAGGTATAAAATATAGTTAATATGCTTCAGCTCGATATTAATTTACATCTTCGATAACTGGCGTACAAAATATTCCATAAAGTAGTTTCGTAGTAATAGCATTAACCGCGAAAGAAAAAGAAACGAATAACAGAAGCGAGTGGTTGATGAAATTCGTGTTACGAAGTTTCTCGAATTAACAAGCGAGTCTTGAAACTCGCACGATGGCCCTCTCAAAAGTTTCTCTCTATAACAGCTAATCAACCTCCGACATCGAGATAACCATAAAGGAGACAGTTACCTCGAGCACGAAGCAGGTTACAAGGATGTATCCCGCATCGGCTGAAACGTCAGAGTACTGTAGAAAAAAAGTGAGAACCAAAGTTTGACAGAAACTCTTGTCAAAGCCGTCACCTTGCCAACTCTGCTCGAGCGCTTCTCGAAGAAAAATCTCCTTCGATACTTGCAGTCCCCACTTGAGCGTTCGTCGCTGTCCCCGCGATTTTTAGAATTTTTAGAATTGGGACTATCTCATTCCACGCTACTTTCGTTTAAGCAGAGACTATGGTATTTTGTTATACTATGAAGAAAATATAAAGAAAAAACTGCAGACAACGCCACTCCTACTCGAGGTGTACCCCACGCCCCCTCGCGAGTCACGTGACCCAAATGAACCAATCGCTAATTTTCGTTGCATCAGCGTTGCACCTGAAGAGGCCCGATTTTCTGGGTTACCGCCACTAAAATCACTTTCAGTGATAATATACTCAAAAAATCATGAGAATTCGCAACGGTGTGTGTACGACTGCGCTAAGAACGACGTCGGTCAGCTTTGCAGACTGTTTTCCTCCCTTGGAGGGAGAAGTACACGGTGTAATGGAACGGAGAGATGGAATGGAATACGGTTGTCGTCGAGAGGGTGAATGGTGCTACGGGGCTGTATAAATGCGGATCAGGTCGTTTCCATGGAGCACGAAATTGATGGAACAGAAGAGTGGTCCTAAAGTGCATGTTATTTTCACGTGAAAATGTCGTAGCGTCGTAATTTTTATTTGCAAAAGCCATCGAAACTTGCTCGCGATAAAATTTTCTTCTCTTCAAAAACAGAACAAAAAGAAAAAGAAAAAAGGCTCCAGAAAGATGTCGGCAGAATTTCAAAATAAGGGTGTGTCTATTTCGACTTGGCGGATCAAAGAAGCAAGAATCCTCCTCCAGCTTTGTTACCCGTTTCCATTTGGTTTGCCTTTGCTCTCTCTCTCTCTCTCTCTCTCTCTCCTTACGATCAATCCGGGTGTCAGTCGCTCCGGACTCTTGGCGAGGTCTTTTTAGATATTTAAAGTAGCTTGCACGATGTTCAGGGTCGACGACCTGAGACGTAAGTTAGAGGGGTGGCCGGGACATAACGGACCGGCGGGCTGGAACGGGGTGGCGGGATTAAACTCGCTCCCGTGCACGATGCCGCTGATAGCGAACACTTTATGTATTACGATAACTGCTCGTGCAACGGGGAACTGAGCTTAAATTTTCGACGCGCCGATGGTTCCTCCGTCACGAGGCTCCTTGACAAAAGGGTGAGAACGATCGGACGTACGAGCATTCCGATTTACGTATCGTTTGGAAAAATGAACCGCGAGTGTCGCGTTTCACTACCGCTGAAACTAATTTCTTCTCCTAATTTTTCCATTTTTCAAAAAAAAAAAAAAAAAGAAAACGCTTCTTCGCGACAGAACTGAATTCTGAACAAAATAAAAGTAGTAACCCCGTCGATTTACTGATCGAATGAGAATCGAAGCTTTCACGTTATTTGTATCGACTGTCCCCGTTGTCGAACATCTAATTCCAGGGACTACCTCGAGAGGATAGCCCCGGTGAAAATAAAATTACAAAGTGGTAACTTTCAGAGAGGAGGAAGGCTCAGACCGAAACAAAGTGTTCTTGGAAGAAACACTTTCTGTATCTACGGAGGCCACGCAATAGCGCAACATCACCCGGGCAATGATAATAATCGTAAATAACCGCCATAAAAGATCGTCCAAAATAATAGACGATTCCAACTTCGTCGAAAGTGTATTCTGATAAAAGGGGATGAACTACGAAACTGTACTGGAGGAAATGAGAATGAAGTATAGCGAGAACGAGCGAGGAAGGGAGGGGGAAAAAAGCAGTCGGTCCTTTGGCAGGGGTTGGGGAGAACCATGCTGGAACCGATAGACGAGATTATAAATCCCGCTGGGTAATTGCAAATGAAAGGATGACATAAATCCCCGATTATTTGCGATAATCGGGGGAACGATAGTCGCGAATGAGGCTACAGCGTCGTAAATCACTGACCGCTACTGGCCGTTGTGCTCTCTGTATCTCGATATTTAATCGACAAGTTTTACCATGCTCGGCAAAAGTGTACACGTGGTTATAGAGTAGCAGCGACTGTATTTGCTCCAATTTGTATTTCGAGAAACATCTTCCTCCAGTACAGTGGCTGCAAAAAACTACATTTGTATCCCAGTACGATTCGTCTGACTAAAAGGCCCAGGAGCAACTGTTCTGACTAGGAAATGAAGACGACTTTTTTGCCATAAAATTTTATTGATACGCAAAAGAAATTACAGGCGCGATCGTTCAGCACCAGACAACGCCACTCCTACTCGAGGTCTACGCCACGCCCCCTCGCGAGTCACGTGACCCAAATCAACGAATCGCTAATTTTCGTTGCATTAACGTTGAACCTGAGTGATAAAACTGTTCTACCTATCCTAGCGTTTGCACATCAGTCATTAATCAGACACAAGTGTGTGGAGTTTCGGTGATGCTTCCGCGTAATAGCAAGAACTTTCGACAAAGTAACGAGAAAATAAAACAAGTGGAAGCCGGAATATTCTTGGAATCGTAATATTCATCGAGCTTTAGAACTTCTCCTCGATCCTAATGCTCCCTCAACATTCCTGGTATTCCTCGAGCCTCGAGACATTTTTCAAATTCGCACTTTGCGAGAGTCGTGACACGTTTCTCCAGTTTTAGTATCCCTTCAACTTGAACGGTATTTCCGAAATCTCGGTATTTCACTTAAACTTCTTTCTCCTTTCTCCCTTTTCATTTCAAGAATCTCGAAACTAACTTAGTTCTTAAAACTAACATCGGAGCACTTTTCAATTCGAAAAATCTCCTCGTCCAAACGTTTACACGTTTTTCAAGCTACGAATAGCGTGTATTTTTCGAAATCTTCCCGAGTCGTTCTTTCTCTGTTGTACCCATTCTATCCATTCCTCGGAATACTTTTCAATCCCCGAAACCTCTGATACTCCCACCAAGTATCAACGTTCTGGCTGTTAAAATTAATTCGCTCGATCAGAGCGTCTACTAAACACCGTCGTCCATAAAATTTCGAATCCTCCATCTCGGCAGGTATAATTTATAACTGGGGTGATCTCTCAAAGAAACACGGACGTTGGCTCGTGATCGCGAAGCGACTCTCGTAAAGACGTCGCAATAACGTTAATGCTCAGCGTCGTCTGAAAACTGATTTACGCGAAGTCGCGTCAATCCACGGTGGCTTCCGGTCGTCCGGGGCTAAGCTCGGACCCTGTGTATCACGAGGAAGAACGAGGGATGAGTTTATCCGGGACCGGGTGGCTTATGGTCGAGCAATATTCACGTTGGAGTCGAGGTTGTCCATTGATCGACGTCGATGAAAGAGAGGACTACTCGAACACTGCTATCCCACGTAATGCACGTACGTACGAAATATTTACGAGGCGGACGGATGGAAATCGACGTTCACCAGTCTAAACTTGGAATGCCTCGTAACGCAACATCTGACGAGTACACCCATATGTAATTGAGTTGCGAAAATACGAGCAGATATTTCGACGAATGAAATTTGTTTAAAAACCAAAGGGGGAGAGAAAGGTCGTATGTTTTCTCGTCGATCGACGAAATTGTGGGACATATCGTCAAACAAACGTAGTGAAATTTCACATCAATTTGTATATATTTTAATGACGATTTGCGTATCGTCCATGTATTCGACAAGTGTCCGCGTGCTTGTAACGTGCAGCGACGTATACCCACAGAGATAGGTACGTGGTCACGTACGCGGATCGATTCGATGGTCGAGTGCCGCTTATTTCGTATCGAGCTTCGCAGGAAAACGTCGTTCGACGGGGGGGGGGCAGAGGAAGTGGCTAGTTTGGAAATGACGAATCGAGTGCCGGAGATATTGAAATCGTAGCCGAGATTTCAGAGTCCGGGGACTTTGGAGCGGTATATGAACTCTTGCCGCGGCTTGAAATTGTTAATACGTGCGCGTCGCGTGTAATTTAAGGTCATTAACCGGGTATAAAGAAATATTGAATTTTAAATTTTAAAACGACAGCCGACAATACGTCGTGGAATTGGAAGTGAAATTACGAATGCTTCTATTAACGTGTCCCTTGCAGAGGTGAGGGAACAGGGTCAATGGAGTCGCGACAGCGGGGAAATAATTTTCTTTCTCCCCTCTTGCAGTAATTACTCTCGCCCACTCGTCGTGCTGTACTTAATGACAACGATGATGAAGCAACAAGGAGCCTCGTAAAATTTTATGTTACACCGGATAACGCGATATCGAGCTAATACATAAAGTGTATATGTCGTTAATCATTGAAGATCCCCTCCATTGTAATAACTTTGAGAAATATTGCGAAAAGTCTCTCCGTACAGTGTTTAAACTTTATGTTCTGTAACTAAACTGTAGTTGAACTTCCATTGTGATATATTAGGTTGCTCGTGCAAAGTCAGCTGAAGGATGAAAAATTAATTTTCAAGTCTGCTGGTTTAGAAATCAATCTCCCGCGGGATTTGCGTATGCTTCGGTAGATCCCCGGTCGTCGTTTGTTTGTTTCTTTCGTTCGATGAAAGGATCGCTCGGCTCAGATCTTTGATCGAGATCTCGTTTGAACGTGCAGCTGTATGAAATTCGCAAAGAATCGTCGAAGAGTTATACAAATTGTTTCCCCAAAGAGGAATCTGAAATCAGGGAGGAGGGAGGCGAGATACGCGATAAAGCGTCGCATGCGAAGAAGAGGGAAAACAAATCGAACTCGGCCCCTTTGCTCCGGCTAACGAAACGATACCTGGGTCAATCACGCCGATGTTATATATACACCGGCAATAGCGCAAACACACTCGAGCTGAAGCGTTTTCGACCTCTCGAAAGGTTGATGGCTCTGCGACGGATATGCACGCCGGTTTACGAGCCGTTTTATTGCGACAGTTTGGCCGTGGTCTCGTTCGAATGAAAAAAACGGAGGGGGAAAACGAATGGAAAAAGTGGAAGAAAGGGGTGTGAGCCAGTCGCCACTTGAATTCGGTAAATTGGCAGGTGATAATGGCGTCGTTATCCGCGGAAAAAGTTCCGCCAAAGCGAGTGTCCGCGTCGTGCTAGGGGCTTCTGGCCAAATCGAACGCGATGGTCGCTCGTTGAGGAACGGATTAAAGCTGTCAGGTAAAATGGCCGTGGCCGCAAGGGCGAAGAGCTACTTTTACCGAGGACGCCAGTCCCTGCATGAAAACTTGGATTAACTTTACGTGGTTCCGTTGACTTTGTTATTAATTTAATTTTATATTAACAACGGCAAATGTCAATAACTTTCTGTATCTTTTACTCTTAAAAAGGAACGTGTGATTTTGACGTGTTAATGATAAAAGGAATTTCGACAAAAAAGGACAAACGGAACTAATTGAAAGGATGAAAGTGATAAAAGGTAATACTTTGGTCAATGTAAATTTTTACATTATCAGATTATCCGACGGATAAAAATATTGGGTATATGAAAAAAGCAACAGACGTAAGCTGATTACAGACGCACATCGAGCTCAAAAATTTAAACGATTTCAAACTGACTACTTTTATTTTTTTTCTTTCCTTTTTTTTTTTATCGTCGTATCGATTCTTGTCCAACGTTTATTTCCCTCTGGGGGAAATTTCTTTCGATGTCAATTTAAATCCATACAACGACCGAGTATTTCTAGATGTGTGAAAATTCACTTTCAAGTGACATTTAAAAGAGTTAATGGTACAATGGAGTTCCCGTGTTCTTGCCACACGTGTCAGACTCGAATCCCGCAGATTTTCATTTATTTACAAAGACACTTGTAGAATATTATCGCACATGAGTCGCATATAGATGTTACTAGTAACATCCAGGAGCAAAAGTGAAAAGCTCTGTGTCACATTGCTGCAGAAAATGATGCAATTACAAAAAAATGCTCGACAGCCTCTTGGAATTTAATGGACTTAACGCACAAAGGATTCGAGCACAAAGAGCCCAAGTGCGAAAAGCAACTGGAACTGCAAAGACGTGAAAAAAAGATTGAAGTACTCGAATGTTTCAAACGAGCATTTTCACACGTATCCACAAAGTATCGCGTTCTGCTCGATGAAACGTCGAGCGACGCGTGGTTTTTCTTTTTTTTTTTTTTTTTCTAAAATCACCTTGCGCGTGTTCACGGCTTATTGCCACGCAACGGAGAATCTGGAATAATTAAATTCAGCGGCGTTCGCCGAGCGGACAGAAAGTTGCCGGCCAACGGAAACGTTAATGAAGAACTTGGAAAGTTATTTGAAGAACTTTGGAGTGACGTGTGCCCGGCGTAGCCGGCGTAATTAAATTTAATCCAAGCGGCGACGACGCGTGACAACTTTTAATGCCGCGTTAATATCACGCGTGTGCCGCGCCCAACTTGCAACGTCGGCTGCCTACGTTCTTAACGACTGCTACGGTCCACGTCCTGCAAACTACTCCCCCCTCTTTCTTTCTTTTTTCCTTTGCCTGCTCCACTCTGAAATGAACTTTCCAATCGGATTCTTCGTTACTTTATATATACATATATATATTATCGTTATTTTTGTCGAAAGAATTTCTCGCGCGAAGAAACGTCACCTCTTCAGCTTCTCGCCGTGGTGACAATTCGACACCAGGGAACAAATTAAGTCGAGGACGAAAGAAACGGACGAGGGTTAAAGTTCCTTCGGGCTAATAATTGTAGTTAGGAGTTGGTTCGACGTTGGCGTAATAAGACCGTGTTACCGTTGTTGTTATTGAAGTTGACGCAGTAGAAGTTTTAATTGAATTAAAGAAAGAAGTTAAATCTTTTGTAGAACAAGCTTCCTCGTTGATAAGATTGTATCGATACGAGCAAAAAGTGGCAACAATTGTGAAAGGCGCTCTCTGCCGAGAGTACTCGGCTCATTTGGGCTTCTTTGTGAGTTTTATTAGCTTTAAACGAAGAAACTTTAGGTTGTTGAGAGTAACGTAATGGTACACGTAAAAAGCAGGTTTTGTCCACTGCTTGCGACAATGTACCATAAAAATAAAAAACTGCACGACTTGTATCCCAGTACATCTCGTCATCTCACTGAAAGACCCAGAAGCAACTGCTCTAACCAGAAAACGAAGACAACTTTTTTACCATACAATTTTACTGATACTCGAAAGTTTGAATCAATAGAAAACAAATTACGGGCACGATCGCTCAGTACCAGACAACGCCACTCCTACTCGAGGCCTACGCCCCCTCACGAATCACGTGATCCAAATCAACCAATCGCTAATTTTCGTTGCATCAGCGTTGCACTTGAAGATTTTACCCCGCTAAAATCACTTTCAGTGATAATATATAGATATAACCTCGGATCACGTTTCGAATTTGACTCCATAATTTGTTTAATCGACTCGAGCTTACTAGCCAAGAATTTCTTAGCTCGGCGAATTTCTACGTAATCTCACATTTTTAACGTTAAAATGAAGAAGAGGTAAAACTGGAAAAAAGAGGTAAAGAAAAAAGCGTGTAGCAACATCACGTGCCACGTACACACCTCAAATCGTTAACCGCAAATACCGAAATGAATTCTTAACGTGGCAAGCGCGGCAATTTACGGAGAAGCAAAAACAAAGTGCGGAACGCTGGTGTAATTAAGGAAGGCGTGGTGAATTGTGGAAGGGAAAAAATGAAACGAGTCGAGGCACGGAACTGTCCGGGGGAAGATTTGTGAAAATAGATCGGAAGGGTGCATCGTTCGCGATACGAGACGCACAAAAGAAGACGAAACAGCAGCAGGCCCGATCGCACGTAATATCTTTCGCCTTATTTATCGCCGAACTTGGCCTCGCGATTCTCTCCAACGGGGAGCCCGCTTGCTCCTTGCTCGAATTATAGCCACGGCCGCCATTTTCTAGGAACCCCCCGGTGGCACGCCGTAAAGAATGGACCTTGTTACGTCTCGTTAAGGAGTTTCACGAAAGTTTCGCCGCTCCACCTTGCTCTTCTCTCTCAATCTCCCTTTTGTAATAATCGCGAGATGAGTTTACGGCGTTAGAGAGGCCGGGGTTGAAACGGGAAACGAGAAACGAGGAAGCATCGGCGCGAGGTATCGAGCTTAATTCATAATAACCGTCGTCTCCTCCCCTCCCTCGACTGACCCGGATCACGCTGTTCCTCTAATTATTATAAAACCAACCGTTCTCGAAAGTCTGTCGAGCATCGCGAACGCGTTTCGCGATGATTAAATTGCCCCGACCGCCTCTTTATTAATAAATTGCAACGGTCGTTCCCGTGGCGAGTCTCCGTTTGCTCCGACTGCCCGCGTTAGCCTGCAAGTTTATCACTGCAGGCTCTTTCACTCGCGATTTCGACGTTGAACGACGATGGAGGTATTAAAAGAACTACTTGGGAGTAGTTCTTCCGAGACGTATGTAAATGATGATCGTGAGGAGAAAAAAAAGGAAGAAGAAGAAGAAAAAGAAGAAGAAGAAGGAGAGAAGGAAAAAAGAAAAAAAATCATAAAAATGAGTAATACTTGCAGAGATAACGCTGCTGGATGAAAATATAGATGTCCGGGTGGAAGTTAAGTTGCCGGTTTTTCCAACTTGGGGATGAAAATTTGTTACGCACGACTCCCGGACACTTGGGCATTATAAATCCTGAATGTATCTGTCGTCCGAATAAGCTTCAACCGACTTTTTGTACGTTGTTTCGCTGCGAGCGGACATGGTGCGCGCGTTGTTCCTCGGGAAATTCGAGAAAGAAGGTCCCGAAATTAATATTGGCCGAACGGCGACGCTAATTACGATACCAGGAAAAGGCAAATCGATTCGCGAGCAAGGGGAAACTTTGATCGCAGTTAAGGATGAAACATCTCCGTCGCAGATTTATCGGGAGATGGAAAGATATTAAAGATATTAACGTTCGACTCGATTTATCGAAGCATTAATCTTTGATAAATTACTGAAATCCCTTTAATTAATTTGGAAATGATAACGGGCATAATTATATTGAGAACGAGCGCGAGTCGAACGGGGAAACGCGTTATTTGCACACAGGTAATTATAATTAGCTGTATGGGAACGTGAATTAAAACGCGGGCGTAGCCGGTTCAGTCGGTCAGAGAGGCATCCCCGATCAAAATGTTTCTACATTCTGCCTGGAAAATGCTACGTAACGCTTTTCCAGGAGGGGGTGGCAGACAAGAGAAAGAGGGTAGAGCAGAGGAGCGCAGAAAATTCAGTTTCTGGCGTAATTAAGAAATCTTGTCGTCTAGGGCACGCGCTGTTGCTTTACTCCGGAGGAATCTTCCACGGCTCGTTTTCCAACCCGCGTTTTGTCTCACGTCCTTCCACCCTTAATCTTACATTATTCCCGACACGAACGTGAGCGTTTTTCTCCGAGTTTCCGTCCGAAGGCAGAGGCGAGGAATCACGGGGCCGGGTTTTAATACGATGGAAATAGGCGAAGAATATAAACGCCCGGGCGAATCGTTGCAGAAATATGAATCTTTTATGGCGTCGGGTGTCACAAAGATTAAGTATAAAAAGGAAAAAAGTGATTTCTCTTCAGACGGTTATGACGGCCGTCTAAGATGATCGTTTCCGCCGGGTTACTAACCTGCGTGCGTCTGCGTGTGAAATTCTATTTGCTGAATTTCAATCTCGCGCAAGCTGTGCCGAGTTCGATAAATGTTTCTACTTTTATTTTAACGAAAGGATTTGCGCGATTGCATTCGTAATGTAATGTAATGTGTTCAAATTTAATAAACATTGCCACCTAGTGACAATAATTTAACTTATCGAGTAACATAACCTATGTTCCAGCTAATTATAATAAATGACCTTTAATGTGCTTATTGTTAAATTGTATTATTATTATAGTTTGTAATATCGTAGCGGCCTAGGATTCCTCAACTACGAGATTCGAACACTGACTAGCACAAGCCGCAAGTGGCTGCGCGCCTAGCGTCGAGGTCCTACCGATCTCCGACGTTTTAAGCAAGCAGAGTGTGCGGCAACACCGCTAGGATGGGTGTCGGGCCAGCCTTAGCGGTGTGCGGCAACACCGCTAGGATGGGTATCGGGCCAGCCTAGCGGGTAGTTACAACAACAAGCGTCTGGAGTAAGGAGTCGCTGCCATCAACAGCCCCACTGATGAGTCTAGACAGTGACTCCGCAAGACGAAACGCACCTTCTCTCTCTCTCTTTCTCTCTCATACACCTTTCCTTTCGTCCTTCCATCAAGCATCCCGAACCTTAAATTCCTTTACATGTATATAAATATAAATTGTATTATACAGTATATATTATATTATATATAATATGTATAATATAAAAATTATATATTAAAATAC
>KQ435693.1:822351-840995 GCA_001276565.1 Melipona quadrifasciata | reverse complement strand
AAGACAGAGAACGTCGACCAATACTTTTCATTCTGTCACGAACCATCAACCCTTTCTACTTTATTTCCTTCCCGAGAAGGATACGTTGCAAGGAATTCTCTGCGACGCAGTCTGAGTACTGTCCTGAGAAAAATCCCTTTACGCCATCAAACTTTCGCCCGAAGAAATCCCTGGAGTTTCGCCACGAGATTAAAGCGGAATCCTTCGACTCGAACTATCGATGCGCTATCTCTCTGTGACCAACATTTAAATGCTATCTTTAAATTTTATCGACTGTATCGGAATGATACATAGATGGAATTATAGAATACCTGTGATAGAATTGAACGAATCAGCTTTGACACAGTCTGACAGTGAGTTTATCATATTATTCAACGATATTACGATAACTATAATCTAATCTTGCCAGTTTGTAATGTTGCTTTAGCTGAACCTGTTATGCGTAAAATTACTGAATCTAATCTACGTGTATTACTACGATATTGACATTCGCTGTACTAGCGTTAGTTTGCAAAAACATGGAACGTAAAATTTATATAAAATAGCTAGTAAATATATCTTCGCTCAGGAGTGAACCTTAAACTTTCTCGATTGCCTTAAAATTCCGGAATATTTTACGAATATCTGGTTAAATCATTCGACTTCGTAACGTCCAAAAATGTATTAATAATTCTGTAACATGATGTATTAATAATTTTGCAATCAAAGTGCAAGAACTTGCACACAATCATCGTTCAATGTTAGAGTAATTACAGTTGCCTTAAAATTCTGGCACATGCTGTAACCATCTCATTAAATTAATGAATTTCACAATGTCCAGAGAACATTAATAAACCTACAATAAATTTTGACAATTTTCGTGGAATGAAATATTATTATCAATGCCGATGTTTCGTGTAATAAAACTTTATACTCGTTAATTGTAACAAAAGGCAATAGTCCAATAAATGTCGAAAGTATTTGATTTAATAAAGTACAGTTGGAGTGGTAGCTAGTTTCTGTCCACCTCGCTAATATTTCAAAAGCATCCCCCTAACGCTCTTCATATTATGATCCAACTGTTCTGCAAGCGGAATAGCAAAAGCGCTCCGCAGCCCTACCACTCCCTTATATACGCATACGCTGTATACACACACCCCGTGTAACCTCTACATTTCCCCACCATTCCTGCCGGGTGATCATGTTGATTACTGCTTAGTAATTACTGCTTATCTCACTCGTGTATTGAAATTATGCGTGATAATTAATTACCTTTTTAGGCAATTTGGAATCTTCATGCCCCCCCGCCTATTTTATTACAAAGTACAGTACTTTGCAATATGAGATAATTCTATAATTATCCCATGTGATTTTTCTTTTCTTTTCGTGACTCACTTTTTGTCAAATGTCATACGTCAATCAAATTCGTTCGAAAAAATACCAAAATTCTGATAAAGAGATTATTCTTCCCAAGTTAAATCTTTCGTTTCAAGCAAATACTCCACCGAGAGTGAAGAATGTACGTAATCTTTCGGAGATACGTGATCTGAATTTATACGTTCGTAAATATTCCTCGTGCAGACAAACCGATTTAGAACACTGTCAAGTATCTGGTAAGTTGGTACACCATTTTCCAAGCAAGAACGATCTAATAAATGTAAGAGCCGAAGAAACATCTTTAAAAGTTACTTCCAAAGCTTTCAAATCAAAGAAACGTCTGAAAACACTGCACTGAGAACGTAATCGCTGCTCTTTATAAACAATACTCGAGCATTTCTACGGGTTTCACGACCCCAATCGACAAACTCGTACCACGGATCCTGCGACCCCTGTGTCTGAGAACAACAGTTGACAGTCGAATTTCTTCGAGTGGCAGTCTTGTAACTGTCTAGCAAACTGCCATCTGTCAAAAGGTAGCAGGTGGCCGTGTCGATTGAAAGGAAAAAGCAGCCGAATATAACCGGAACACGGAGAGCTCGAAAAGGCAGTTGTGCACTTTCGCCCCGAACGATCTCCCCGCGAGACGAAACTTTCCACACTGCGGGTAATCTCGCATTCTTCCGAGGAAATTCGCGAAATCGGTGGCTGCCGAATACCGAAGAGGAACTTTGCTCGTCGAATGAACCACGAGCAAAAAGTTTCCGCGATTTTTATGTTGCCACGGGCGCCGACATTTCCATTCGGGGATGGCACACACCCCTCCCTGTAACGGACGCCGGAAGTGCTCGTTTTATCAATGCCACGCAAAGTGAATTCGACCAGCCTTTGACGAGCGGATAAGCAGATTCCGGGAAGCTTTCCGATGATGAACATTGCCTATCGTCCCTCTAGATTTTTCCGCGATATCTCTGAATCGATTTTGCTTTGACCGATCGGTCTCCGCGCGTTGGCTCGCAGATTTTGACTAATTTTCATTGACAATTGAACGAATTTGCCATTTCTCATCTGTTTTTATCAAATATAAAAGAAATTCTGTACGAGATTCTGTCTTTCGGCCTGTACTCTTGCACTGAAAAGATAACAACTTGCATATTTTAATCGATCCTCCGTCGTAATATTCGTCGTGCGAGTCGATACTTTATCAGCGGTGCAGGAAAATATAAACTTGCCAAACAGGAGCCCCGAAGTTGACGATATAGGTCAGATAGGAGCGCCGACGTCCCTTCTATTCTTCACGATGCATTTCCTATCGCGGCTGTATTCTCTTCCGTGCTTTTTCCCCTCGGAACTCGTTCCGGGAGAATTATCGCGGAAACGGCGAAAAATCGCTGGAACTCACGCATAAATGATGTCTTATCTTTTTCCACCGAGTAAGAAGACCGAGTCGTTAACCAGCTTAAAAAGGTATACCCTCGGAAACGGGCAGAAAAAGGTCTTCAAATACCCATAAAACACTTTAGGTACTCTTGAATTTCAACGATATGTCTCCCGGTCTTTGTAATCTTGCAAAGAAAGCTCACACACCTATTTCGATTGGAGTGACGCGCGAGCTTTGAAAAATTCAATGTTATATCACGCAAAATGTAAACGAATGCAAGAGCTGAGCAACGATTCGAAATATCTGCAATTTCAATTTTTCGTTACGGAAACAACGCATCGTCCGGAAAGTTTGCGCGACAGGTACACGTATACCCATTTTAAAATTCAATTTGTCTCTTATTGCATCGATTTCTCTCCAGCAACCAACGACGTTTCTATTTACTCGCGTAATTTAAAAGAATCGAATAACTTGCTTCCCATGTACTTGAAACATAACATGTGCAATATTATCATCATTGCTAATAAATATATCAATAACACGACAAACGTAGTACGTCTCGGTGGAAACCGAGTTCTGGAAAAGCACGAAACAACCATCTGTCGAAGAATCTCAGATTTTAACGAGGCGTTTCGAGTGCCAGCCACAAATCGCGAACAAAAGCTGCGAGCGCACGCTACTATTGTCTGGGGGATTGAGAAAATGAAACCGTGGCGGATAAAAAGGCACAGTGGCCGAGACAATGTCCGATCTATTCATACAATTAAAACTCATTCGCGTCGCGAGAGCTGCTCCTTTGGAGCGAGATCACCGGGCCGGGGAAATGTACGTAGATCGTGTTACGATTATTGCGCGGATGCAGTCTTCTAATAAAGACAACTCCCGTCCCATCGCGTGCACCGGGCCGTCTTTATCTCCGTCTTCCGCCTCCACGACGTTTAACGCCCGCGAGCTCGCAGGAAGTACGCGTTCCTCCGTGTTTCTTCGCTTCGCGGAAAATCGATATAGCAAATAGCCCCCTCGCGGCCTACACCTTCGCGTGCCACCGCTGATTGGAATGGTCGAAAATGGGATCGTTGATGAAATTTGAGCAGGAAATACGAAGGGGAGAACGAAAGTCCTCGGTGAGGAGCTATTTGTCAGGAAGAGTCGATGCGTTTCGAGTAGGTGCTGCAAGGACTTTTATAATAATGAAATCGAATCGTCGGTATTTGAGCTTCTTGTTACAAAATTATTCGCATTCAAGGGATAAAAAGTTAGACTACTTTGAAAAAATTAATGAAGAATTATTTAAAAAATTTCATTGACTACATTGCGGATTTTTGTGTATTTCACATCTGCTTAAAAACACAAAAGTGTACAAAATGCGTTCACACAAGCCTACATAAAATATTCAAAATATTTAGTATATATCATGATATTTAGTGAATGCGAGTTCCATTCTTTTTTTCTTTTTCTCTTTTGCATTTATAAGGTATGAATTTGTGTAAATATTCGCAATATATCAATAATTAAATAACTGTTTTTTAACAATGCATGCATATTTTTAGCGCACTTATTAACGATAACTATGAAACATAGAAAGAATGCTCTCGATTCTAAAATTCAATATTAATAGAAAAATCAATAGTGAAACTGATATGAAACATGTGAGAAATTAATTTTTATGAGTCACTCGATATATAGGAAATGCTAGTTACATTTGAATGTTCTGCTGAATACCCGGTATATGAGAATTGTAGGGAATAACTAAACGGGTGTTACTAGTACGCTCTGGTAAAAAGTTCCTAGCATTCGTGAAAATAGAACTACACAACTTTACGAACACACGTTTTAATTTTTTGAAAAATTCACAGATTGTTTGTCAATGTTCTAAAAAAATTTCAAGATAAAATAATTGTCAAATCATAAAAATTAACGTTATTACTATATATGGGGGAAAATATAACGTTAAGAGAGTTTATTAAAATATAATCTTGTTAAGTCATATTAAATTAACTTTTCAAGATATTTTTGCAACAACTATAAGAAAAAGTATAATCAGTCATAATGTCTATCCTTAGTTATTCGACAGCTCTAAATATTAGAGAGACCAGATTCAAACTCTTTGGAGTAGTTTCCCATCTATAATGTACTTTTATGGAATAAATGGGAATTTTGGCTTGATAAAGGCACATCCCTGGTGTAACAAGGGTTTGTGATAAGAACTGTCAAAATATTAAGATATTGACTTAAAAGTGTTTATAATTTTTACACAATGGACTTTCAGTAATCACAAAGTCACGTGAGTATAGTATATATCCTGTTTTTCACTATAATAGTACCAATAATATTACTGATTTTTGAGTATCGCAATGTTGCGAACTGTGAGCTTAGTTAATAAATAAATAATAAAAATATATTGAAATAAGTTTAATTTTTAATCTTTTACAATAAAATTTTACCTCTTAATGTTGTAATTAATATTGGAATATTAGTTACTCTATTTACTCTGCCTGATTTTCAATTTTCAACAAAATGTCTAGGATTTCATCAAAGGAGTACTTTACCCCGGCATTTATAATGTCATCCGTACAGCGAGCTTTTACTCAGAAATTGAGTAAACAGCATGCAGCTGATGTTAGGCGTCAGATTGCTACCTCTACCTCGTATTCACGTGATCTGTCAAAGAGTGGCAGTTCATTCTCAGGCTTTTCTTCCACGGTACATCCCAAAATGCAATTTGTTTACATAAGTTGTGATTCGCGCACTGATGTAATTAATAAAAATATTTTAAAGATGTCACTGTGTGAGGTGTTGGAGCCATTAGACTACGAAGAATTTTTGGGTCAACATCAGTCAGTTCTTGACCGTGATCCTTTGAAATCAATATTAGACTTCCCACCTGGGGATGTTGAATTAAAAGTTGTGAAAAGAAAAATTAGAACAGAGGAGCCAGTTGTGCCTCATGAATCTATGTAAAATTTTGTTTTGTCTTATAACTGAATAAAACCATTCTTTTTTTGGTATTCGCATTAATTCTATTAAATCTTTTAGGGATACGGTATCTCCCTACGTCAGAAGATGTATTGAAAGTTTCACTTCAGATTGGGTAATAGTACATAGAAAATATAAACGTAGAGTTTCTCCCATAGCGAGAGACAGGCTTCTTCAAGATACTCCAAGACAAGATTTTGAGGTGCTCGAGTAAAGATAAAATACATATATATGACATACGATTGAGAAACACATTTAAATCAAATGTAAAATAGGTGGATCAAGAGGATACAAATGGTACAGGATCACCAAACGAAGAAGAGGATTTATCAAATTGTGGAGACACGCCGAGAGGATCCTGGGCAAGTTTAGATTTAAGGCATTCGCAACACGATCCTCTTCTTCCAAGCTTGCTGGACAGAGTTTGTCCAGAGACCATTGATCAAATGAACGAACAAAAACGATCAGAAGATCGTCAAGTAAGTACCATGTGTACATGTGCGTACGAAAAGATTTTGGTAATTTTATTCTTTATGTTAACATTAACGTGATATTAATTTCAGGAAGCATTATTTCCACTTTATGCACCTCCAGCTTCTCCAGATGATGAGTGGCAGGAGATTGGTATAGCGCCAGAACCTACAGAACCTTTCTCACACAAAATTCTTGTAAAGTGTCTCCAACTGAAATTGGAATTGGAGGTTGAACCTATTTTTGCAAGTTTAGCTTTATACGATGCCAAAGAAAAGAAGAAGGTATTTTTTTGAAAATGGCAAATTTTGGAGGATATACGACATTTTTCTTTCTTAATATGTTTTGAATCTACAGGTATCCGAAAACTTTTATGTAGATATGAATTCAGAAGGCTTAAAAAGAATGCTTGGTGGTCATATCGCGTACAGTGATGCCAGCACCTTGGCGAGAAGCTGTGTTATGAGTATCAGCAAGCCTAGTCCAGACTTATTTTTAGTTGTCAGACTTGAGAAAGTACTACAAGGTGATATCTCAGAATGTGCTGAACCTTATTTACGGGAAGATAAAAATAAAGAAAAAGTAATCACACAGTCCACAGATTGTTAAATTCTAAATATAGCGGCTAAGGAAATTAAATTTAAAAAAATTAAATTCAAAATAGGTGAGAGCAGCTGCTGCAGCTGCTTGTGAGCGTTTAGGACGATACAGAATGCCACTTGCGTGGACTGCCATCCACATTTCTGGCGTGATAGGAGGTGGTGGAGATACAGATAGCACGGGAAGTGCTGGGTCTTTGGACAGAAAATCTGGCGGATTAGAACAATGGCGTAAAAAAGTAGAACCACCTGCCAGAAGAGGATCGTTAGAAAGAAGAAGTTCGGATAAAAGACGTAGCTGGTCGCCGGACGATTTTGCGAATTGTCTTGATACATTTAGGTACATATTTTTACAATTTGACTATAATTATTTTATACGCAAATGTTTAATATTCTGACATTCTAAATTACGCGTCTAATTTTTCAGACCCATCACATTGACTGTTTCAAGCTTCTTTAAACAAGAAAGTGAACGATTAAGAGACGAAGATTTATACAAACTTCTAGTCGAACTACGAAGACCTGGTTCTAACTTGAAACGACTAAAATGCCTACCAGGTATATTGAAATTGGACCTTAGCCCTAGGCCCGAAGAATTGCCCAGGTGTTTGGATCCTGATCTGAGAAGGCTAGTACCATATCCTGACGAAAAGAGTCGACCAGTTAAAGAGATACTTGAATTTCCAAGCGAAGTCATTTCGCCAGATTTGACGTATCGCAATCTTCTATACATTTATCCGAAGGAAGCAAATTTCAGTTCAAGAACTGGTTCTGCGCGAAACATCGCCGTGAGAATTCAACTCATGGGTGGCGAACAGGAGGCTGATGCGCTCACGGCCATTTTCGGAAGATCATCCTGTCCCGAAATGACTCACGAGTGCTTCACATCAGTCTCCTATCACAATAAGAATCCAAACTTTTACGACGAAATGAAAATCCGACTTCCCGCTGATTTGAGTGCAAAGCATCATTTGCTGTTTACGTTTTATCACATCAGTTGTCAGAAGAAGGCAGAACAACCGAACGTCGAGACTGCTGTAGCGTACACGTGGCTGCCACTTTTGAGGGATGGACATCTACAATCAGGCGAATTCAGTCTACCGGCAATGCTGGATCCACCACCAGCGAACTACTCGTACATTGCACCCGATGTTCTTTTACCTGGTACGAGATGGGTGGACGCTCACAGAGGTGTCTTTACCGTAATTCTGGAACCAGTCTCCAGTGTTCATCCCCAAGACAAATACATTGACAGATTCCTATCCCTGTGTGGTTTCTTGGAAACTGGCCAAGTGCCACCACGCATTGGCGAAGCGGGAATGGAATCGGAATTAAAATCAGCTTTACTGGAATTGGCAAGAGCATCGCATTGTGCTCTGGTACGATCGCTACCTCAATTGCTAGATCAATTGATATCCCTGTTGGTTCGACCGCCAACATTACCATCCCAGCCACTGAACGTGGCAGCTACGGTGTTCGAGGCTATAGGTTTGTTGGTACGAAATATTACCAATCTGCCCGATGGTCAATTAGATGCTCACGGGAGACACGCCCTTCTGGCTACCTACGTCGCTTATCAATGCTCTTTACCACGAATGACGCACGCTCCTGGCATCGTTCGGGCTCAGAGCAATCCCGACCTACCTCTGGAAGATCTAGAAATGGAGGTGCACTCCAGAGGATTGGATCGAACTGCCTCGATGCGACAAGAATCACCTTCCATAAATAGCCAGCCTACCAGAAGACTTCTGCACGAAGAGCTGGCGTTGCACTGGGTTGTATCGACGGGACAGGCCCGAGAATTGGCCGTTACGTATTCGTGGTTCTTCTTAGAATTGATCGTTCGTTCTATGGTTGTAACATTATCGGAAATAGGGATGTTGGAGGCTCCGCGAAAGTCCAGATTTTCCCCGCAATTCTGCGATGACATTGCTACGCTCACTGCAGCGTTAACGTCAGAAGTGATTTCACGTTGCGGAAAGGAGAACAGAGTGCCTAATAATCTGACCTCGAGCCTGGGCAATTTTCTCTCTGATCTGCTATCGGTGATGGATAGAGGATTCGTTTTGTCCTTGGTTCGTGCCGCCTGTTGCTCTCTGTCAGATGCCTCTATGCACATTCCAGATTCGGCTGCACTTTACGCGCTGAAACTAGACCTCGTACGAACAATATGCTCTCACGAGCATTACGTGGCATTGAATCTGCCGTTTGGAACCGGATACACGTCGGGATCCGCACCAGCTTCACCCAGCCCGTCGACTGGTAGCTCTGGTAGCCTGATATCTACCTTAGTGCCCGGAGATCGAGCTAGATTTTCCGAACTCAGCCAGGAATTTCGACAGCAACACTTTTTGGTAGGAATTGTTTTATCGGATTTGTCGAACACTCTAGAGATTCCAAATCCTATGCTTCAAAACAAAGCCATTGGGACCATCCGGCATCTAATGGCGTGCCATGACGTTGATTCGCGATATTCCGATCCTGCCGCGAAAGCCAGAGTCGCCGCTCTCTATCTACCACTTTTGAACATTATAATGGATGCCCTACCGCAGCTCTATCATTGGGATTCGAAGGACAAGAGCGTTTATCCCGACGAGTCTGGTTCTATTACGCAGTCTGTGGCTTTAGCTATAGCGGGGGGAGTTTCCGCGGACACGGCAGGAACTCAGTGCAGAGTTTCTTTGAGTTCAGAGGCTACGAGACATCTCTTGATGTGTGTTTTGTGGGTGCTCAAGGGATTGGAGCAGTCTGCCTTAGCACAGTGGTGCTCGGAGCTAAGCTCCAGGCGTATATTGTGTCTCCTTCAAGTTCTCAACATTGCCACTGCGGCTTTTGAGTACAAAGGGAAAAAAGCGCTGAAGAGACTACCACCGCAGGCTGCGGCTACAAGCGATATTCGATCTAGGTTAGAGGATGTGATTCTTGGCCAGGGAAGTGCCAGAAGCGAGATGATGTTGAGAAGAAAGGAAAGAATAAGCGGAGACAAACTTAGATGGCGTAAAGATCAGATGCCTTACAGGTAGGAAAACGTTAGTACGAAAATTTAAAGAAATTGAATGATTTTGTGACTAATTTCTTTCCGTTTAAGATCCTGCGAACAATCAGAAGGAAGGGCTGTGGAGCAAGATGCTCATATAGAAGGTGCCTTAGCAGCGGAAGCCTCTCTGGTGGTTCTGGACACTTTGGAAACAGTTGTCCAAGCTGATGGAGGAGGAGGTGGCACATCTGTTCGCTCTGCAACATTTTACACATTTTGTACGTGTATGTTTATAAAATTTTAATGTTTTGTAGGTGCAGTTGTAGGAGCTGTATTAAAAGTGCTTTTGAGAGCACTAGCGAGAAATCAGAGCACATCCGTGCTACAACACATGTTTAATACTCAGCGAGCTTTGGTATTCAAGTATCACAGTGCTCTGTTTGATGAGGAAAGCGAAAGATGCGGCGATCTGTGTTTGACGTTACTGACTAGATGCAGTTCACCTTTAAGTGCTATCCGCAGCCACGCTGCTGCCAGTCTTTATCTATTAATGAGGCAAAATTTCGAAATTGGCAATGTAAATATCTCAGTAGTAGACTGATAGATCTATGACAATTTACTTTGTATATGTAAACCAACTCATTTAATATTTCTAGAACTTTGCCAGAGTTAAAATGCAAGTCACGACGTCTTTGTCAGCTCTTGTCGGAAGAGGAAGAGCTCCTAGCGAGGGAGCACTCAGAAGAGCGTTGAAAACAGTACTGGTGTATGCTGAGAGAGATACAGAACTAGCAGACACAAGCTTTCCAGAACAAGTGAAGGATCTTTTGTTTAATCTGCACATGATACTGTCCGATACTGTCAAAATGAAGGAATTCCAGGAGGATCCAGAAATGCTTTTAGACCTTATGTACAGGTAATTATTTTCAGATCAGAAAGTACCAACGAAATATGAGATACGAAGAACACCGAATCGAAAATAATAACAATTTTACAGAATTGCAAAGGGATATCAAGGTTCACCAGATCTTAGACTCACATGGTTGGCAAATATGGCTCAACAGCACATGGAAAGAAAGAATCACACAGAAGCAGCTATGTGTTTAGTGCATAGTGCTGCTTTGGTAGCAGAATATTTACACCTTTTGGAGCCAGGGGGTGGAGGACGGCCAGTAGGAGCAGTTGCTTTAGCTCCTGTCACTCCAAATGCATTAGAAGAGAGTGCAGTAGGTGATGACGTACTGGCAAGAAGAGAGGAAGGCTTATGTTTAGGACCAGACTTCTCAGAAAGTGGTTTAGCTGGTTTACTGGAACATGCTGCCAGCTCTTTTCATACAGCTGGAATGTACGAAGCCATCCCTGACGTGTACAAGGTGCTGCTCCCAATAGCAGAAGCTGCACACGATTACAAAAAACTGGCCAATATTCACGGGTATAACGTTTCTCATACTTTGAGGAATTTAATATGAAAATTTATCAATTTATATCTTGATTTACGATTCTTTCTGATTTCAGGAAACTCCATGAAGCATACACACGAGTAGAACAACTAGCGGGAAAACGAGTGTTTGGAACGTATTTTCGAGTGGGATTCTATGGTGGCCGTTTTGGTGATCTTGCTGGTGAAGAGTTTGTTTACAAAGAACCTACTCTGACAAAGTTACCAGAGATATTTTCAAGACTCGAGAACTTTTATGCTGAACGATTTGGCGCGGAGAACATTGTGATAATAAAAGATTCGAACCCTGTGGATTCCAGTAAATTAGAACCGGATAAAGCGTATGTCCAGATTACATATGTGGAGCCGTATTTCGAACCACATGAACTCAGGCATAGACCAACTATTTTTCATAGGAATTTTAATATTAGTAAGTATACTATTCTGTAGAATATTCAGTAATTTCCTAATAAATTAACTTTTCCTTTATCCATTGTCGTCTTAAATTATGTTTAGAACGATTTGTATATGCAACGCCGTTCACACCTGGTGGTAAGGCTCATGGAGAACTGAGAGAACAATGCAAACGTAAAACTATCCTGACAGTGGCTACGCATTTTCCTTACTTAAAGACAAGAATTCGCGTGGTTGCTAGAAAGCAAATAGTTTTAAGTCCAATTGAAGTTGCAATTGAAGACATACAGAAGAAAACTGCAGAGGTGTGTATGTGTTCTTCAGAGACGATCTAGCTTTATTATAGATCGCTTTTATGTAAATCGATTGAATCAGGTTGCAGCAGCCACAGCCCAAGAACCACCTGATGCAAAGATGCTGCAAATGGTTCTTCAAGGTTGCATTGGAACAACAGTTAATCAAGGTCCTGCAGAGGTTGCAGTTGTGTTTCTTTCTGGATTAAGGGAACAAAATGCACAGCCCACTAGGCTGCAACATAAATTACGCCTATGTTTCAAGGATTTCTCGAAGAAATGTCTGGATGCTTTGAGAAGAAATAAAAATCTGATTGGACCAGATCAAAGAGACTATCAAAGAGAATTGGAAAGAAATTACCAAAGATTGACGGAAAGACTTGCACCTCTTATTGCATGGAGGTATGAGAAATTTAATTGGAATAATTAATAGCTTAGTCTACTTTTTGTGATATGTTTTGTGATATTTTTTCTCGTTTCTTTGTTACAGTGGGCCTTCATTAACAAATCAACAAAGCATGCCATCAACTTCACCACGTTGGTAAAGTGACTGAATGCTACTGATTAACATTTACCAAAGATCACTGATACAAGTATTTAATGTTCAAAAAATATCAACGTGTGCTTTTATATAGGTATATATATTGTATTTACATTCATTCATTTTTATAATGATGAAGCATTTTGACCTGCTATACAAAATGTCCGTCTTGGACAGTTAAAAAATTTAATACTACTAAAAGATAATTTAACACTACGTTCATATGTAAAGTAAAATTGGGACTATATTGAAAATAATTACTAGTCGAGTAATTAGAAAAAGGCAAACTTGTTTGATACATGAAACTTTTTGATAATAACAAGATCATAGTTAATTGTTTCTCATAAAAATAGTTGATTCTTTTAGACAGATGAATGGGAATTGAAATTTTGTTTTTTATAGTCTTTTATATACAGTGCTTTTCTCGCTAAACTTTGCTCATAGCTAACTTTGATCATGGCTAATTTAGGTAAGCAAAAATGTCAATACTACAAAGTTATAAAAATAATTTTCTATGTCTTTTCAATAATAATGTAAATGAATATTATTTTCAACTATCTGACATATATAGTCAATTTTCTAATTACATATATGAATTGATTAATTGTATTTATATTTTGCATTGCAATGCATACCGCTTAGAGTATAGAAGATAAATGTCTATTTATGTATTTAGCTATTAAAGATGCTGTGATTTTTGAATTAAACATGTAATTAACAGAATTGCAGAAACTTATAATAATAGAATAATTGAATTAAACATCTAATTAACAGAATTGCAGAAACTTATAATAATAGCAGAACTTTTACCAAAAAGAGTTGTTTTTTTTTTTTTCAAATAAATTTATTTATTAAATATGATTTATAGCTTTATACAAAGTTTTATTTGTGATTAATATTTTATTATGTTTTAGTTTTATTATTATTGACAATAATCTGATTATTGAAATTTTTACTCTGACAAATCTATCATTAAAAGTTTCTTCAAAAATTTTTGGAATTGAACCAATAGCAGAACTGTTTGGTTCAGTTTTAGGAATGAAGAATGGAAAGTCTTGATATAATTGACAAATATGCTTTTTACAATGCTGAACGCAGTTTTGACTTTTAAACTTCTTCTTCTAAGCTTCTAGTTGAAAACACAGGCAATCTTATTGTTTAGTTAGATTAATGCATAACTCATTAAACTACAAATTAATTAATGTTTGGTAATAATTTATATGTATACGTGCATACATACAATATGTTGGTAGTATGATTTCGCAAATTAAGAAATAAGAACGAAAAACAAAAGAATTCGTATGTATCGTTTGGATAAAAATTATTTCGTGTAATTAAGAGGCTACTGCATTGGAGAAGCTTCTTCGAACATTACAGAATTATATTTTAGAAAACCGTTACTTACAGTGAGGCGATGCACGTTATATTCATACGAAGTAATTTAGCGAAACTGCCGTGAATGTAAACTTTTGTATGTTACAGAATATTCAAAATATATATCCATTTTGTACTTCGCTATTTTTGAAGCTTTTCTATTTCTATACACAAATAACAAACGTAATATAACTCGCGGAAAAACTTCCCTTGCAACGATTTCAAAGCGCGCTGAACTAACTAAGGTGGCGCTGTTGGTTTAGGTTAGGATTGGTCATGGAGAAAAATTATTAAATAATAATAATAGAGAAAAAAGAAAACGAACAAGGAAGAGAAGAACGTTTAATTTATATTTTCTCGATAAAAGAAATAATTATGCGTGATACATATGTCCTCCCTGGTATATACGTACCGCGAAGATTCAAATTTGAAAATGTGCGGGAAAACGCTGGCGATTTGAAAACAGTATAAATAGTCCCGTTCAGACTAGAACGTAGATTGCTCTTTTTTCTATCCCATTGTTCGTTTAACGAAACTCGTTAATCAATAGTGATTCGATAAAAAGAAATAGATAAATAAATAAATGAATAAAAGGGGAAAAACCAATATTGGAAAAGGAAAATTGCGTGTTAATTATCGAAACGCTGCAGTTTACGTGTGTAACGCTGCAGTTTACGTGTTTTTCTTTCATCAAAGGTAACCATTCATTATCGAAGGTTGATAGTCTTTATACTTCGGATACGTTTGAAGCGAACCGTTGCTCTAAATTAAACGTTCAAATCCGATTTTCGGCTTAATCCCTTTGTCCGAAACAAAAGGTTTGCTGGTAGATAAAGATATCACGAGTTCAAAGGGGTACTTAATTAAGACACACACAAACACACATAAGTATTGCTAATTGTCGAGCGCACGTTTGAAAATAGTCCCGTATTTTACATTTTGAAATTATCGTTTGCAATTAATATTTCGATTGACGTTTCATTACATTCCACTTGCGAATAAAATTACTGACTCTATCTCATAGTTTTGTCTATAAATAAAATAATTATCGAGGTTTCGCAATTAAATTTAGAAAAACGTTATTTTGTGTAATGAATTTTCTACTAAAAATTTCTCACAACAACCGAGTGAAGAAAATTAAAAAAAAAAAAAGAAACTGCAATCACAGAGAGAAACTTTATTGGAATATTTCTCAGATTTCTCACGGAATCGTTCGAAAACCACGACACGAATGGCGACCACAGATTTGTTATTGCACGACGCACGCAGGGAAAACACAAAGGAGAAAGCGGTACGATACAAAAAGAGAAGGAAAAAAAGAAACGGTCGAGCGATTTCGGGAAAAATAATATTCTCCGACGAGCCCGCTCGTGGGTCGTGGGGAATGCAGTGGCATAACCGGCAGGCTCTAAACGGCGTATCGTCGGTCGCTAATCTGTCTAATCTGTCTCCGAAATGAAATAGTTGCGATTCTTTCAATGGCGTGCCCCGTCCCCGCGGCGCGTTTAAGTGGCTGGAAACACTTGACCCCCGTGTCTCGATAAAGGGGATGATGGACGAGTAGTTTAAGCAAGGGGGATCGCGTTCGAGGGACAAAGTGACTGTCGAAGATACGATCGTCCTTCCCTTTAATCGGCCACGGCAACATGCTGGCTGACCTTTGATCCGGCACCCTCGCGCGCACAAGAAACGTTTAATGAATCCACGCGAAATTCCTGATGCTTTGCTGCGCTCGTTAACGCGTTCGTCGCGTTGCAGATGCGTCGGTTTGATCGGCTTTCGTAAATGACAAGGCGTAAATCGTGTGCATTCTCAGGATGAAATAGGACCGCGGACTTGGGAATATTTGAGGAACAAAAAGATCCATTTCGTCAGAATTTGAGGGGGAAAAAGGAGATTCTCTTTCGAGAATCGTTGCGACTTTATCGCGTTAATTACATCGTGCGCAGATAATTTGCGCGCATACAGAGAAAGATACGAATACAGAGGTCTGAGAGAAAAATTCGTCGGACGGAGAACGTTACGCGATATTACGCGTTGTTGCTCCCTCGTCGCTTTTTGATTCACCTACGTGCCTCTACGATCCCTCCGGTTCTCCAGGCGAAAGTGGGGACGTGGAAGAAAGAGCGGCAGGGAGTGGTGACTTTTATTACCTCGTCTGATGTTATGAATGCGAGCTGTACGCAACCCCTCTGCGTATATCCCCCGTTCGCCTCTGCGTTCCGCCAAAGCGGTTATGCTTTTTACGACATGTATATTCGTGGTCGCGATTAGCGACGGCTATGAACCGAGAAACTCCACTTTCTGGAGAATACCGAAATGGTATGATTACACGTTGCAAATATACGAAGAAGACAATAAGAAGTGACAATTTCGTGGGACATTTCAATTTTTCCAGAGATAGCATTACTCTCTTCTCAGAGAGGTGCAAATGAACAGGACGATGGTCCAATTTTTGGGGCTGCATTGCAGAATCTCCTTGCTCCTCGCGAGAATCTTCAATCTTGTTTTTTTTTTTTTTTCGGGGAACGTGGGTCGATCTGCTTGTTCGTAGCCGCCACTACGGAGCGTCTGAATGAGATTGCATCGTTATTGGAGCTTCTCGCGCGGTGGCGGGACCCGTGATCGAAGTTATGATGTATGGTCGTCGGGTTTCAGAGATGCAGGTGCAGCTGGACGGCGTCGACGACTAATCGTAACGGAAATGTTTGTATGCTTCTGGCCCCTTAATAACGGGAGCATCGGTCATGCTGTTCGGTGACGGTGGACAACGAATCTCGGAAGAATATTGCAATTTGTCGCTTCGTTGTACGATAAATTAAACACGGGGGGCCACTTGTTATCGCATCTACAACGTTAATTGGAGCGGGGCCGAGCCGGGGGCCACCCGTTGCCTCTTGCACGATCGTTGAACGACGCGCAATAATCTTCCGCTTTGCGGATTTTACGCTGCGTCTTCCTCCTCTTCCTTCACTTCTTAATTGCTTCTTTCTGCTACTCCGTGTAAATTGATTCAATTAATTTGCGTATCGTGGTTTGCTTTCGCGGAAAGCTTCCGAGCCCGAGGCGAGAGAAAAATTGTCGTTGAAAGAACGACAATATCTCTGCGCAGCGAGAGAGTTATCTCCAATCGCGGCAAGACGGGGAAACACGAAGCGTACAGAGTAAAATGATCGAACGATCGCTCGCTCGTGCCCATTACAGATCCAGTCAGAGGTTCGATATGAATCTAACGCGGCTTGCTCGCGTGTTTCGCGCGGAGGAATGTTCTTTGATCGTACCGACATATTCCGCGATCACGGCCTCCTACGCATCGCTGCAATTATTCCCTTTGCCGTTTGAAAAATTCGTAATAAACGAAATATTAGGGACCCGCGATCTTTCGCGATATTATGCGGGACGAGTACGGTTAAGTATCTCTGAAATTTCCCTTTGAAAACGTTACGGATACAAAATGATTCGTCAAGAGTCGGATTCTTTGTCGTTTCGAGCCCAATCTTCGAGGGGAGATTTTAAAAAAAAAAAAAAAAAAAAACACCTGAATCTTCGAGTTATATTTGGAATGACTATCCCCTTTGTAAATAAAGATCCAAATTGCAGTAAATTTCTAAATGTCAGGTCGAAATCTCGTCGAAGTTTACAGTTTACAGGGCATCAGTTTCCCTTGTCTTGAATCAAAGGACAAACGAATGCCGAAAGAAAGGAAAAAAGATCGTCCACTGGTTTGGCCGGTCAGCTCGTTTCTCTCTTGAAAACGAGATCTACATGCACATCTACGGACGCGCTTGTACAGACAGAGAGAGAGAGAGAGAGAGAGGGAGAGAGGGAGAGGGAGAGACCAGGGCTAGGGTCGCCAGGGCTAATTGAAATCGGAGGAAACCGCTCGTGACGTTCCTCGCGGCCGGCCGCGACGAAGCGGCAACACAAATTTTATTACGGCGCGCCTTTATCCACTTCGTTAGATACCACTTTGTTTATCATTCGCGGATATTAAAATCGCCCTGGTGTTCCGTAAACGTGCACCGCACACCCCCGCGGAACGCGTACGTGCGTGGTCCGATTTCCATAAATCCGCGCGATATTCCTTTCTTTCCCCCCTCCCCCTTTTTTTTTCTCTCTTTTAATTTTCCGCCCTCCCTTTTGGGATCTGTCAACCTTCTCTGACCAAAGTTCTTTTTTTTTTCTTTTCTTTTTTTCGGAGAACTCGCTCGCCGCTCGCCGGGGCGAATTCGAGATTAAAATCCGCGCTCGCTAAGGATTTCAACGTTCGAGCGAACAGAACTGTGCTCTCTTTTTCATCGAGCCCGTGCGCCCGCCGCGCGCGGAATTATTACACGGCATTTTTTCGCTAATTGCCGCGCCATGGACGCTCGAGCGTCCTCGAGCGGCGGAAAACGATTGAAAACCGGGCCGGTGGAGATCGATGTAACAGCGGAATTATGTCAAAGCGCAGCTCCGAAGCGCGTTATTAAACGTGGATTTTTAAATCGGCCACGAGCACCCGACCAATCCCGATCAAATATTTGTAATTTTATTAGGCTCGATGGGGTAACGGCTCGAGCGCCGCTCGATTCAATCGTTATAACGAGCGATTTTTCGGTATTTCGTCTGTCTAGTTCCGCGACAGGGACGTTTAAGCGTTTTATCTCGAGTTGGAGCGAAGGAAAAGAGAAAAGGATCGCGAGATACGTTCGTTGTTATTATTTTTTTCATAATTTAATCGAGGAAGGGATTAGTTATGGTAATTTACAGTGGGCGAAACAATCAAAGTAGTAGTAAAATTAGAATATCCATCCGACTGCTGATTAACTGAACAAACGTTAC
>KQ435693.1:802558-812950 GCA_001276565.1 Melipona quadrifasciata | reverse complement strand
GCGCGATTAATTACCCAACCGTACGTAGCCAACGATCTGATTAAAAAGCTACGCTTTTCACGTTCTAATGAACGCAAAGTGCAGCCACTGCGAAAAGTTCCATTGTACGAGCTATGAATCCGAAATTTACTCGAACCGTGTCTCGCATATTTTAGAAACCGAACAACATCTCCTACGTGACGCCAAGTTTTCGTCCACCCGCTCGAGTTGTCGAAGAGCCGTCGTAAATCTGAAATTGGTTGATCGTACTCTCAAGTGATTCAAATCTTCGGCTAGCGAATACGATACGATACGATAATGCGACAATTTTGTAAATTTCATCTACCCTCGGAAGATCCCTTCGTGAGAGAATTTATTCCTTCACCGAGCAGTAGGAAATTTGAGAGAAAAGTGAGAGAAAAGGGTAGGGAAATTACGTCGTTACACCCTAAATGCCACCGCCGTACAATTTCACGACGGTATAATTTCATTTCGATAATAACGTGGCCCATCTTTTCGTACCTCGTACCCCACTTGTCAAGACGACGACATTCCCAAGTTTTTAGCCCCCCCTGCCGGAAAACATTCGGAGCCGGTGATTATTAGCTTTCGACCGGAAGAGGAGACGCGCAGACCCGGAGATCGAATGAGATCGGCGACAAATGTTTAAATTAAAGGATGTCGCGCGCGCGCGCACTCGCGCTCAGCGCCAACATCCACGACGACGGCGGGGGGTTGGAAAGAATTTCTATTGAAGCTCCGATAACCCACCCTCTTCGCGAGCCCGGCCAAATGACTTGCGACTCACCCTTATTACAGGCGGAAATTTATCACGGAAATTTCGGAGAGTATTTTACCCGGATAATTGCTCCGCTTTATAAGAACCACCCTCACGAGCCAATATAGAAGACGAAGACGACGATCCGGCGAGGCCGACGAAATTTCCCTTCGTCTTTAATTAGTCTTCTCGCACCACCACCACCACCACGGGAAAAATGAACACGCTCGGATGAACGAGTGATTTCATCTTCGAGATTATGGAGCTGTTCCACCTACCAGGGGAGACCGAGAGAGAATTCTTTGTAAAATTTTCGAATTTCAGAACGAAATCTGATCCGGGTCGAGTATGTCCTTTCAGAAATTCCGAGAAAGAGCGTACGTATGTATAATATACACTTCTTTCCGGCGTGCAAATCGACGATGCCAGTCTCGCATAGCCGGCGCATAAACGCGCGACATCATCGAGTAATGACGATCAAATGGACTCGGCGTTGGTTCTCGTCGATCAATCTCTCAGTTACGCACCGACTCCTCGATCATCGTCAGGATCATTAATAAACCAAACGAGCTATCGGCAAATTGCCCCCTCCCCCCTCCGGCCCCCTTCGAAAGTCCGCAAATATGCGCGCGTGCACCGCGCCCTCCTACGGTCCTCCTAGTCCGTTGTAGTCTGCTACCCTCTGCCACAGTCCGCCTTCTGTTTCCTCCTGTTCGATGTAGATGTCACAGATGAGAGAGAAAGAGAGAGAGAGAGAGAGAGAGGGAGAGAGGGAGAGAGGGCGCAGTCTCCCACAGTTTGCCTGGTGTTCTTCGGCATATTCTGCTGCCTTATCCCAGTCCCCTTCGCCCCTTCGCGGCTTCTCGTTCCACGCGTGATATTAAAGCCAGGGCAATTAGCGGTGGAGGGGTTGCTCCAGGAGGAGAGGGTGGAGGCTGAGGACGACGACAGTTTCAGCCTGTTCTTGCAGTCAGGGACGCACGTCCGTGGTGGGGCTGTCTTGGATATGATTGGCTGTCAGACGGGGTTAATCCCGGGTCCGGCCACACCCCGCCGCGTCTCAATCCACCCCCCGGCGGTGGCGATTTTGCGGCGCGGATGGCCGCGGAGGCGTGCGGCGCGCGCGGTCCGCGTCTTCCGAGACTGGGATCCTAACGGATTGATTGAGACGTTCGTCCGCGGCGACCCCGTCGCCGAGAGGGAAATCTTGATGGACTCGCCAAGGAAACATTGAACGTAAGCCTGCCCCCGATGGGGTTGAGGTGAGCGAGCAGTCGAGACAAGTCGCGCGTATAGCCTCTCGACTATCGACTCTTTGTCTTTGCGGAATCGTGCCTCGCTCGTCTCTTTCGAGCAATTTACGCAGGTATTTCGGGATACAGATTTAGATTGGCACGTTCGCGAGCCATGATCGAACGATGGATGTCGACCTCGTTTTGTTTTGTCGCGAAGATTTCGACCAGAGGTTGTCAGAGGTAACACGACCAACTATTGGCTGCGGAAATTCGCGGAGGAAAACGTTAAATGGGGAGCGTGCGTAATGAATGTGACGGCACGAGAGGAAAAGGAAAATGGAGAAGGAGAGAGGAAATGGAATCCAGGAACGCAAGGGAACGCAAGGGCGCTTGATGAACAGGAAAATGAGGATTTTTCGTTCGAAAGATCAAAGGGGTGTAATAACGTCGTGAAGTTGGTTTCTTACGTTAATGCTGTACAGAGATAATTCCGATTTCCGAGTCGCGAGTCTTCGTTTTCTGTCTGCCGCTGGATTTAATCGGTTCACGCGTTAACTTCTTCTTTTAACTTTTTGTTACAACGTTAGGCAATATATGTATTCTGCAACCGTTTTCCAAGTATTTCACAAAAATTTACTCCGCTCGAAAAATCGTTCTCTCGCCAGTCGCGACAAGAGATTACATTGGTCACAATGTTTTCCTTCAGCCGGCGTATGCGTGCCGTCACGTCCAATTGCACGTAATTGCTGTCCATTATTTCCTTCAAACAGTGGAAACTCTGTTCAAATACTTCAACCTCTGCAAACCGTGACTTGCTCGTTGTTCCTCGGCGTCTCTCCGCCGATCTCACGCGTTGCGAGCGTATTTTCGCGAGTGACAGTCTCTGCGGGATGTTCGACTGGAAATTGTTCAAACCGGCTGCTCGGCCGAGGATCGTGCACAACGCCTACGGGAATACTTGGATCAGGGTGATTCCAAGAGTTCTCTGCCAGAGAATTACGCCAATGTGAGTAGCATTTTGAATTTCAAATATCTTTTACTACGTGAGAACTTTGCCACAGTGCATCAACGCTAACATTGAGGCAAGACGAGCGAGAATGAAAACATATCAAATAGTAAAAAAATAGAAAAAAAATAAAATCAAGATTTCGAGAATGTTTTTTTTTTTTCTTTCTTTCTCACCTTTGTGGGCAAAAAATTTATCTCGTTTCATTTTGTTGATAAAAATTTCTCCACTCCTGCAAAAAAAAAAAAAAAAGAAAATAAAATAAAATATTTCACAATTTAAATATTTTTTCGCACATCTGCGATCTTGCAAAAATTGTGCAAAACGATCCCAATCGTTCAACGATCATGGATGAACGCTTGATTGAATTTTCCGTTCTGTTGGAAAATAAAAATTCTCTGGAAATTCCAGCTGTGCTCATCGAACGAAAAAATGATTCTTTGAAACGTGATTCCTCCAGGATCGCCGTTAACTATAAGTTTACCTTGACTGCCGGTTACGTTCAACGTGATTTCGGCGATGTCACGATTGTAATTGCTGTTAATACAGAATCGCGCTTCGCATCGGCGCACTTTAGCAGCTGGAAATAGCTGGTTGGAAAGGCCGGAATCGCAGTATCCGCGCTCTGGGGAATCACGCATGTCTGCTCGTTCTTTAACTATGCATTTATGTATCTCTCGATTGTAAAGTGCATCGCACTGTGGAAAAAATAGTGCGATGTGGAGTGAAAAAGTCGCAACGAGGGGAGGAATAATAACGACGGAAGCAGCGTTTTTCCCAAGTATGATCTCAGACTTGATATTCCAAGATTCATACAGAACGTGGTTGCACGTCCTGGAACAGATAGACGTACACTATCAAAAATATAATATAACAAAGCCATTTCTCTTTTTATACAAAGTCGCTCGAACGCATGAATCACGTTTAATATTAAATAGCATCGCTGATAAACGTGGCATCGCGCAGGAATTTCTCAAGCGCGGACTATATTCGTCACTGATGTCCATTCGGATATGAAAACTTTCGAAGAAGATATACTTCAGTCTCTTAAGGAGTGACGAACAATTTATTTAGAATATTAAAGTAAAATCTACAACATCTGAAGAAAAAACTTTCCTTGCAACTTCAAGACAACAATTTGTAATCCATTCGAGGGAAAATTGACGGGCAAAAATAGGGGGATCCATAGCCAATAGTGGTTCGGGGAAAGTGACGAGTGCCCCTACTCCAAGTAGAACAGCCAACTATAGTACGCACGCACTTACTTCCATTTGGAGAATATTTAACGTGGCTGGAGCTCAGTTCTACGGTTTCGCGCGCGTCATTCGCACGAGTCACGTTGCACGCTGAACCCTAAACCTAAAGAATCACAGCGATGTAAATGAAACTCTCGTGTCGGAAAGCAGATATGAAGTCTTCGGTGCTCGTCACTCGACTCTGTCGTCAACTTTCGCAGCAAGAACGCATTTTTGAATAACGAAAAACGTTGTCAAGCATTCGCAGAGTTGCGCTCTATCCTCACCCGCCGCAAAGATGTTCGCCATTTTCGAAAAGTTGAAGCGCCGTCGTAGAAAGTCGTCGAAACGGCTGACCGTGGTTGAAGGCCGAATTTCGAAACGCGAGAAAACGAAGGAGGCGAGGAAACCGTGTAAAAACAGCGTCGAATCAACCGAGATTAAGAACAGAGTTTCGGTATACGAGAGGACGAGGGAGTATGGCGGGAAACATTTCCCCTCCGAGTCGACCGAGATTGAAAACGGAATTGCGGAATGCGGAGAAGAAGCGAAGGATACGCGAGCGTATAAGGAGAAATACTTGACGAACAAAAATTTGTCGATAATAACTGACGACGAGTCTGATTCGTCCACGGGGAGAACCTTCGTTGGGGCAAAGTCGAGGGAGAAGAGACTCGAGAGGAGAAGTTTGGACGAATACGTAGTCGTGGGTGTCGAGGAAAAGCCCGCGACCCTGAATAAGGAGAACGCGAGCGTCGACAGTGATTCGGAAAGCGCGAAGACGAGAACCGAGTCGGGAGGCAACTGCTGCCCAAAGTGTTGCAACAACAACAACACGTGGTACGGTGTGCTCAAGCGAAAAGTTTTGAGGGCGAATAAGATTTCTCCTTGTGTGATAACGGGGTGAGTGTAATTTACTTTGTAATTTGCGAATAGAAAAGGTTCGTTGAATGAGAAAATTGAAACAGAACGGCCAGAATTGGTAGATATCCTCCGATGCCATCAACAGTAAATTCTGTATAAATAAGATTCAAAGTGGTGTTTCCACGTGGAACCGCAGGAACGAATCATGGCAACTTGGATCGATAAATTGCCTGGTTGTTACGTGCTCCGAGTCGCATCAACCATTAAATCCATTTTTCTCTTTCGCGGATCCATGGCAAATCTAGTACGTGAGATTGCGAGCGTGTCGGTCTTGATTATGTAATTCACAGCCGAGGATGTTCCGATGCTGCGACGAGTTATTAAAAAATATTACATTTGTTACGCGTCATTTGTTAAAAAATGTTAGTCGTATATATTTCAATATTTTCGTTCTTTTCGCACGAAATATAAAAATTCCTCCGTTCTCAAATTACACGATGATTCCAATTGTCAGAGTCTCAAAGTGTCTCGATTCACAAACCGACTAAAACACGGCCGCGTGTCACGGACGAGGATTCGCTGTTCGACGCACCCGACGACAAAGGCATCGAAGAGGTCACGATCCACCGATAATAGACGGCAACGAGGCACGGATGTGACCGACGATAATGCACTTCTCACGGTTAGGAAACACGGCGGACGGCGCACGTGGCAAGGGAGTTTAAAGACCCGCTGGAAAAGCCGGCAGTTGTTTGTGCGGGGAAACTAGCGTGGTTGAGTCACTCAGGTGGTAACGCTTGCGTGCCCACCATCGCACGAAAAGATAGCCGAACAGACTGCACGACGCGGGGAATATTTGATTTAATCCTTTGTTTACGTCCGTTCTCGATCGACGAGAATTTCGAGACCACCTGCGCGACGCGATCAATAATAAATGCATCCGCTTCGGCGGTGAGTTTAGCGATTTAGCGACTCCACGAGAGTGTGTCATTCTTATGCACGAGTACGCGCGAGGCAGCGCCACGCTCAGAAATAACCATTCTCGCTTCGTGCGTGCCGACAATACGAAACGCGCGCAATAGTTTCTAATTACGTATTACCCAAGGGCCCTGTCCGAACTTCATTCAGCCCTAAGTACACGGTACGTGAGTCGAGTGGGCTGTGTGCGCGACGGGGTCTTGCGCAGAACGTGCGTAATGGACTTCCTGCGTGCATCGAACCTGAACACTGGCCGGTTCTCCGCATCCTGGCGTCGAACGCGGCCTTTTCGTCTTTCTAGAAAACGATTGTTTCTGCGCGACGCGCGAGACGCGGATCGACCGATTCTCTCCGTTTCGCTCGCTTGGCTTTCGATCATTCGACCGTAACCGAAAACGTGACGTTGTCGGGTCAAAGATTGGATTTTTTCTAGATGGAAGAAACTTCAAAGTCAAACGCACAGACACGATCGGCGCATCAGAAAAAAGATTGACGTTTAATGTCTGTCAACATCTCGATCCATCGATTACAGATTTGCAACGCGTTTAATCCAGCGCCGGTAGTAGGAAATACTTTCGTAGACTCCTGACGCCACGGCGCAATCATGGCCGAAAGAAACGACGCCGTAAATTTTGCTCCCACTCACCAGCGGCCCTCCAGAGTCGCCGTAACAAGAATCTCTGCCGTGTGCCCCGTAACAGAGATGGTGTTCCTTCTTCACGAGCGTCTTGTATTCCGGAGCTTCGTTCACGCACCGTTCGTACGGCGTGTAGCGAACGTGGACTCCCATTAGAAGATCGCTTGCCGTTGCCTGGGGGGAAAATTTCCAACGCTCGACAATTTGGGGATTTGTAAATTTCGAATGACTCGAGATACTGCATTGTATCGTCATCGGGTAATCCATCGATTCGAAAGTTTACAGAATCGGGGAATTTCCGACATTCTCGACGTAAGGGAGAAACGACAAATCCAAACTGGAAACCACCGTCGAGCGTGACGATGATTAGAGAGCGAGATACTCACGACGCTTTGATTGTTGGTGTGACCCCAGCCACAAACGTACAGCGTTCGAGGTGGTCTGCTGGATTCTCTGGGCAATCGAGCCGCTCGAACAGTGCTCGAGAATCGAAAGGGAGGTCGTACTTCGAACAGCGCTATATCGTGATACGGCATGTTCGATTGTTCCGAGTACTCGCGCGCGGTGCCGTTGTACGCGTGTATCTTTGTTAATTTGTGCAGCGATCCTCCTCGATAAAGTTTGCTCGAGCCGGCTCGAACCAAGTAACCTGTTGTTCCCTCGGGAACTCTGCAAAAATATTCGTTCAATTGTTGTATGGAAAAACGACAAGATACTGGCGCCGCACACAAGAGTTCCGTCGAAACTGTGCAAAGAGAGCTGGAAAAATGCTTTTGTTACGTTCCGAACAAATATTTGCTCGATCGATCGCACTAACCATGAATGGCCGATGTTTTATGTCAACGGGACGTCCTCCGATGATTCTTCCAAAAGTTGTCTCGCAAAGTACGTCTCCCGTTGTATTTGTCGCAGTAACGAGCACATCTAAAAATGTGAACAAAAGTTACCGATCACTCGCCAAAGGTTCGAGAAGGTAGTAATTGTTCGAACACAACATTTTGGAGTAAAATTGGAAGGATATTCGCAAGGATATTCCGTGTTTAACAAATCGGAAGCTACAAATGTGCATCGTCGAAAATTATTGCTATCTACAAGCAGAGAGATTGGATGAGTTGGAGGAAATGGTTCAACTCCTTCAAGCGATGACAACTTTTAGAAAATATTAATATCCGCCGTTGGAACAGCTTCGAAATATTTGGAAAACTTTGATTCTTCCGAACAAAGATTTGCTGATAATTCACGAGGACAAGGAAAATAAATTGTACTTGTCTTGTGAGAGATCGGAAAATTTCCATTTATTATATTCACCCGTCATTTTCTATCTCCCGTTACATTCACGTAGAACTCTTTTATTTGCGCCTTCGTCCAAAAATGGCCGAACTTTTATCCGGGAGAAGATAATCGCGCGAAATGAAATCGACAATTTCGTCGTATTCCGCGGAAACCAGCGATCTGCGTTCGCGGTTCCACTCGTCGTCAAACTCGGAAGAAGTTTGATCGTTCGTAGTGTGGCCGAGGCAGTACAACGAAGAAACGAAACCGATAGTTTCCATAAATATCATGGCTAAAAGAAGATTGTTCGCAATACAAGTCAGCGTGCTTTTGTTGCTCGCGTTTCGACGTCTGGTTAGCTGATTCATCGATTCTATCAGACTGTTCATAGAGCTGTCCACGTTCTTTATCATCTCTGCAAACGAAACGTTTATACATTTTTTTCATATCTGTACGTCCTGCGTATAAAATTAGAATTTTATCTTTCTACGAAGTCATTCGGAAACAGATGCCTCGTCTATTGGAAGATAACGACTCGTTATTTCAGGAATACGATAAAATATATATTACGTATAAATGGTAGTAACCTGATCTTGGACGAGTTGCTCTCGCCATGAGCTCTTGCGTATTTTCGGAATTTGAATTTTCGTCGCTGTTCCACTCGACCTGCGACGTGCTCGCTTCTGACGAGCTCGGCTCCTTTCCACTGAAACTCCCGCCGCTGTGAAGCTCCAGCAGTTTGGTCATCCAGTCCATCAGACTAGACAGAATCCTCACGTGGCTCTGCCAGGCTTCCGTCAAAGTGTCCTTCATCCCCTCGGCGAAGAATTTCTCAAAATCGATCGCCGAGTGGTGCATCTTGTTTATCGCTCCAAACGTTCTTACCAACGCTCCCTTTTTGTACTGCTTCAACGCCTTCGAGATTTCCCTGTGCCTGTGGCAGACGATTGGCAATTCGTTGAGCAACTTCCTTTCGATTCTACCAGACTGTTGACTCTCTTCGAAATATTCGAGACCTAGCTAAACTGATACTAACCTCGCCATTGCTTTCCTATCCCCATGCACGGATTTCGAAAGTCTCTTCAATTTCCTCTGGCCGTCCTCGTAAATTCCAATGTATTGGCACAACTCGTCGACGAATCTTTGTCCCAGTTCGCTTTTCGACAGCGTGTCGCCGAGATCGCCGGCAGCGCGATAAAAAGGGGACCCCTTGGGTATTTTTTTACCCAGCATCTTCTCAAACACGTGCCTCGTCTTCCTCTCGATTTGCATCGGTGTCTTTCGATCGGTCCGACAAGAGACCTTCGTTTCCCCGTACTTGTCCACCAGGATCTTGCAGTCGCTCAAGCTTCGAATCGCCCTCGTCCACGATTTCACGTCGGAACTGCGCGTTCCCGCACTCGACGGTTGCCTCGAGCTGTTCACGCATTCGTCGAAGCGTCGCAGTTCACGGACGCAGTCGTCGAAGTCGATTCCCTCGTTCAATTTCAACGAAAGACAAAGAAACGCGTGCCAGGACTTTCGTCGCGGATGATTTCTAAGGAGATTCGGCTCCGAGGTGTTGCTCGCGGCAGTTTTCAAAGTTTCAAGAGTGGCTTTCGGCGTTTTCATCAGTTTGAAGATCGCTCGATCTAGGCTCAAAGACGATCCGCGCTTTCTCGCGTTCTCCATCGTTTCCAGGCGACATTGAAACAATCTGTCGCTGTAGTCGGCTATATCGCGCACCACGCCAAGGAATTTGAAGCCGTTGGCTTGCCTGCTCGGCTGCTGGAATTGTGTCAATGATTCGATTCGTGAGAATTAATTTGCAAACGTCCGCATTCGGGGACTCTAGACATCTTTCTCAATTGTACGAACCTTGCTTCTTTCCCGGGAAGTCGCGTTTCCTTCCCCGATGTACAAACCGGCCGATGATCTAATTTCGTTAATCACGTTTCCCAAGTCTCGTATCACGTACGCGCTCTGCAACAGCGATTCGGAGAACCAGTCGGAGGACAGCGGAGCCACGTCCGAGCTTTTTCCGTATCGTCGAACGGTGCTGATCAGCCCAACGTCGTGGGCGAGTTGCACGAGTCTTCCTCTTACGCTCTTGCATATCTCTCGAATAGTCGACGGCAGGCTGTACGAGTTGGACGATTTGGACTTTCGAGCGACCGATTCCTCTCCAGGCTCCGCCGTCTTTGAAAAGAAATTCCGAATCGTTCTTTCCAAACGACGCGCTTGGCCGGGATTGACCAAGACAAAACTGTTCGGATCTGTTCGAGCATCGTGCGCAATTGGCGAATCATTTCGAGCAACGTGCTCGGAAACTGAGAAACGTGCAGCTAGACCTGTGCGTGAAAGTACAAAACTTTTTTTTAGAAAATTTATATATATATATATAGTTGACACTTTTGCTGAGCTTTCCG
>KQ435693.1:776315-802325 GCA_001276565.1 Melipona quadrifasciata | reverse complement strand
ACGTAAAACACGTTCCAAGTCCAAAAGCGTTCAAAAGACGTCCAAAAAGCGATCAGTTAAAAAAAAAAAGACAAGGAAATTCCTATGCCTATTGAGAAAAGAAAGGTTCACCAATTACAAAAAAAAAGGAGATGTTCACAAAATCCGGAGACATTGTTCGGGATGTTACAACAATAATTCAACGATGTACGGACGCCAGATAGGCAGAAATTGGACTAAAAAAGTCGTATTTTTGTTTAGAATGTTTCAATAAATTTCATTGAAATTGCTACATTTATTTTCTAACTTTGTTACTGTCCGTCCCAGTGACCGACGCTCTCCAAACGAAAAGTCCACTGTCGGGCCAAACGGAAAGTTCAGTGTCGGTCCCCAGGGACCGACGCGGGGCTCAACGTGTTAACATATAATATAATATAGTTAATTTAACATATGTAATATATATAGTTAAGCTGAAGCTATTTCCAACGAAAAAGAAGGGAGATCTCCGCTTCTTCAAAGACTTACTTGAGAACACGAGAAACGAAATTAGCTTGAAAATCATGACGAGAATAAGCACTTGCCAGCGACATCGTTTCCTCTTCGCTCTTTTATACTCTGGTACTCTGGCGTAATTTTTTCGACGGGCAAAGCGTGCGATATGCACTTTCGATAACTAGCATGAAATATTGCGCTGTTCCCAAGCGCACTGCAGGTTAAACATTTTACCATACGCGCGTGTCCTCGCATTGACAGCTTTTATGAATTTCGAACGAAATATTAGCGAACGAGCGGAACGTGTAAAGATAAGCAACAGGAAGCAGAGATTCGTAACGTTGAAAATAGGATCGAGGACACGCTTAACCCATTGCCGGCCCTAACGCTCCAGAACGCTCGAGATTTAAATCCCCGGTGCCGGGCTAAACGCTCTAAAACGCTCTTCCAACACGCACTGTAACTCTATCCGTTAAAAGACATATAACACTATCAGCAGATAGTCCGACCGGGTTAGACTGAGTCATAGACAAGGAGACTTTGTTCTCCTAAAACACAACAAACATTCCGTCGCTTTATTCCTATCGATTATCTCCATAAATAATAAACACAGTCTTGGTCCATGCAGATGCAAGTTAGAAATTCCCTAAACTTTTTCACAGCCTTGTGAAAATACCAGGTCGTGCCAAAGTGTGTGCCCTATGCGTGCAAAATAAAATAAAAGCTGCTTCTGGGAGGGGAAAACAAACTACATTCAAATGCAAGCAGTGTGATCTACCACTCTGCAAGACGGGGTGTTTCTTAGAATACCACCAGAAGCGAAATGTGCAAGTACAAAATTAGAGCGAGTACAAGTAAAAATGTATGGATATCTTAGAATGAAAGTGCAAAAGGAATTATATGTTAATCTCTCTTTGTTTTGTTAAAATCTTATTTTCTTTGAAGAGGTACACCCAGATAGTGCTGACGTCGGTAATTTAAATACACCACTTAAAAATACGGTCCGTACGGGCGTGCTGTGCCATTTAAAATTGGGCCGGCAATGGGTTAAGTAAAAATTCAAAGATTTCTACTTAAACTTCCTTCCGTTATTCAACGATATGTTGTTGGTGTTATTGGTGCTAACGACACTCGACGAGACGAATTCTAAAATCATCTCTCGGTCACTTGGATCATTCTTGGCAACTATACAACCTCCTCTGACATATACATGTGTACATATATATATGTATATGGCACCTGCCACGGGAGCTGCATAACGTCATCACGATGACAATTCTCATCCCTGCACGTTGACTCACCGACCTGTTATTCGAGAATCGTGGCGCCATCGAGAGTCCCGGGACCAAGATCTGGCACCAAATGACGAACAAATCTCAGTTTCCACGAAAGCGCACAAATGCTCGTGCGTGAAACCACTTGTTCTTCTGCCTCCGTGTGGTATAGTATCTTGAGTTTCGTAACAATGTGAAAGATAAAGGAGATCGCAAATACGATCAGATAACCTATCAGCCAGTGATTAGAATCCAGAGGAGGTTATCGATGCGTAGCCTGTGCGCACCTGCCATCTAGCGGCTGGAAAGGGAGCTCCGATGAACGGCAAAAGTCAAGGCGTGTTGCTCGCGACGAGTGCTGGCTGCTTTCAGCTGACCTACCGGCGTTAACTCGTCGTTGTTTTCCGCCGGGAATTTCTGGCAATACTCGTCGAACGCCGTGTGATTTTAGCGATGAGCGACCCGTAACTTTCGCAAAACAAGTGCCGCAAAAGTTACGTTTCGTCGACGAGAGAGAGAGAGAGAGAGAGGTAGTTTTATCGATTAAGAAAGGAGCAAAGAAGAAGGAAGGGTATCGTGAATTTCACCTGGGCGTGAGGAACGTACCTGCCAGAGAATGGACGAGGAGGCGATGTGGAAAGATTTCTATCACAAGATCGTCGTGGAGAAGGAGACAAAGGAGAAGGAGCAGCAAGAGACTTCGGAGCACGAGATAAGGTAGAGAGAAGTAGAAAGAGGAAACATTACAACATTAATTTTTCTCTTTTCTTTTTTCGTTGTGCTACTAACCGAGAAATGGGACTCGAAGAATATGTAAAAAAATATCTACGTAGGTGTTGTATCTCTTCTACTTGTTCTCACGTTGCGTTGCGACGTATCATTTGCAGCTACATGCACCTTCTTTCTTTGAAATGAAATTAAAGCCCATTAACTTCAGTTCCCCTCACTCGAGTTACTTAATTATAACATTCCAAGTGAAAGCGAAAGTGAGGGCGTAAGAATTAGATACCGGGCAGAGTGTCACTGAGTGACCAATAGTCACTTTTGCGCAAAACTGCAACCATCTTTGAAACAAGACGATTTGAGAAAAAAAGCTTTGTTCAATCGAAAGATTTTATTCAGATGCAAATAGCAAAGACGCTCGTCTGAATAGACTCCGTGGGCTCGTCAGTCTTCTGAGTCACTGCGATTACCAATGCTAAAGTGTAATAGATAAAAATGTACGAGATGACTTAACGACTTGCTTCAGAGCGGTCCCCAGTGCTGCCCGTTTCACGCTTGTCTTATCGCTTTTCGAAGGAAATTGGGCTTAAATGCCGTATTTGCAGATGCCTCCGCGACAGAACGCCACGCGCTCGCGTCGTCGTTGCCGCGATTTCGTCACGGGAGCACAATCGCTCCTTGTATTTCGCTCGTTGGAATGACTGAAACGTACGTGCCGCATACGCGCGAGCTATTATTAAAACCAAAGCAGCGCGCGTTCTCCGGAACACATGCGAGGAAATTGCTTCTGCTCCAGGTCGTGGAGATCTGTGGCTCAAGGTCGCGCGGTGCTAACCACCGAAAATTTATTTCCTTTCTTTTCCGTCTCACTTGCATCTACGTAGAAATTGTGTAGAAAAGCTGTTGCCTTTGTTTCGAGAAGCCATCCATGAACAACAAAAGAGTCGGCAAAAAGAACAACACGTTGCGTACAAATGTTGTAAAAAGTACAACAAAGTTGGTAAACTAACGAAACTGTTGCATACCGGGTGACCTTAAACTAAGAGAAGTAGCAAGCGTGCTAATTAATTCTTTCGCGATGTCTCGCAACTCCGCGAGACCGAATTAAATTGCTGTCGCAATCTAATTTACAATCGCTAAAAATTATAACAAATACTCTGAATTACAGAGTACTTGTCGTCAATTGTCTAAACAATTGCACGAATATTTTAAATTGATAGTTTCTCATCTAGCTAATCACGTCTCGTTGAATTCAATTCTTCAATTACATACATTCCAGAATATTTAATATAATCGACGGAATCGTAAATTAAGTATAACTGTCGGTATAATTGGATGCGTCTACTTGGCAAAATTCGCGATACACATTTGGATCGGTGAACGTTGAAGACGTAATCGCGATTACGGCGGGAATTCCTTGTTTTCCTGGTCGGTGCGTGATCAATAGTTAGATCATCAGCGCGGTGATTGCCCTTCGAGGTAAAAACAGGTTCGACACCGAAGGAGAATGACGACTTAGACGCAGTTAATGCAAAGTTGTCTGTCTCGAATTAATTTTTTTTTCTCTTTCAGTGGACTTAGACGCAGTTAATGCAAAGTTGTCTGTCTCGAATTAATTTTGTTTTCTCTTTCAATAAGAAAATTGGTAAATTACATCGTGCATTTGACACAATATAAATCGGCACGGAGATTCACGTGATGCGGATTCGGTCAGTTGGTTTCGAATTTTAAAATCGGTAGATATACCGCTGAAGGCCGTCCGTGACTGAAATCGCCAAAGACCTTGTTCCAACTCACGTAAGACAATAGCGTCTCACACTCGGTTAAGATCCCGTGAGGTGTTAACATGCGCGCGGTGTCTCGTAAATCTATCCTCTGAATATATTTATTTCCAACTCGTTTCTCCAAACGTAGAAACAGGAATAAAATTCTACTTTCTATTATTAGAATTAATACTCGAATCCCGTTGATTTCAACCGTACGTGTCTCGAGTACAAATTATTCGAGCAACGTTCACTGACTTCTGAAAGTCTCACAATTGTTAGACTCGAACTGAGCAGTACGAGCAATTATTGCGATCGTCAACTAATAATCGAATGGTTCTGAACAATTTCTGGCAGTCGTTTCCATCGAATTAAATCATCGCGATAAATTTCTATTATTATTGCTGTTTTCATTGCCGCGGATAAATTTCCCTATGTTGCAACAGTGTATCGAATTGACCTGTGATTTACGTACTTCCACATCCTGTTTGACGGAAGCAAAAAATTGCAATCTGCCGTGTCGATAATCTCGCCGACGCGTATCGTGCATATTTATTTGAGGAGCGCGTCATTTGCAAATTACAAATCGCAGCTATACCGATCGAGCACATGCAAAGTGAAAAATAAAAGCAAAAGGTAGAAACGCGTTTGAAGCGATGAATCACGTCTCTTTTGTCGGGATAAAAATAAAAGAGACTCGTGCAAAGGAGCTCGTATTGTGTGTATAGACTGAGAGACAGAGATGTCGAAAATGAAATTACGTAAGGGCATGTGGTGCTCTTAAACTAAATAAACTGTCTTGGAACGCAACATATTTTCCGGAACGGAAGAGCACCTTGAAATTAAAAATAAAGCCTCAGGAAATCGAGTGACATCCAGTTTTTGCACATGCATTTAGTGTGTTTCCCATTAGTTGAGAAACAAACGTGAATCATACATGGACAGAGAATTCCGGTGAATTGTTAATGTGGGAAAGTTTGTAAATATGGGAAATTCTACTGATAACGCTCAAAAAGAGTTTGTCATTTCCCAAATATTCTCCACATGTTGTTCGGTACATGTCGTTTCACGTGTTGTGTTGTCACATCGCACCAAGGGTTTTCATTGTTAGAAACGTTTTATCGTAACAAAGTAACAATCCCCAAGTACAGAGCAGCGATTGAAATTGGTACTGCTTTATTCATTCGGTCAAATTATTTTCTACAGACATAAACGGCACGTGTCAATGGCGTGAAAGTGTCTGATTTTCTCACAGTACAGTTTTTAAATAAAATTTCAACGAGCAGTAATAATTTTGATGATCTTTTTGAAAGATGTACTTCGTGTACGCTTGGACTGCCAGCGTAACCAGCGTAATTGCCGTTAGATTTAAATCTGTGAAATATTGTTATTCCTGAATAATAATACGATTAGAATCTATATGTCTGATGCACTTAAATTGCGGGGAAGTTTGATCTGATATTAGCATTGATGTTGCGTCCTGCTACCACCTACTTCCTTCTCCTCCAGTTCTCTCAAAGTCCTGCGGCAGTTCGTTGTCAGACATGTCTCGACCAACACGTTCTACATCGACGTCTCATTCTCCTGTAAGTAGATCGTTCTGCTTAACGACAGCCGCAGTGCTCGAGTGAACTGACGTTTGCGTTATCGCGTTATTATTTATTCAACGAAACGTTTATTTTTATTTTTATTTTTATTTCTCTGCGAAGTTGAAGTTGAAGACGAATGTCATTTAATTGAATTGAAAATTGAAAAATAAATTCCCAACGACGCTGAAACGGTCGAACGAGTCATTTTATCGGTTTCTTTCACTAAATGTAAAGACTCGCGAAATGATCGATACGCGCGTGTCCAGTCGGAATTGTGCGTAAAAGTTGTCAGTCAAAGGTTAATCAGAAACGACGTCATTTCGCGAAGCACGTGTGAAACAGAGAAATTTCTGCTCTCTCCAGAAAGAAAGGGAATCGAAAAATGACGCACTTTGGAAAGCTGGACGAGTCGCATCCTTACTACATGATCGCCGCGGCTCGAATGTCGCAAAAGCCAGAAACGAAACCAGTCACCGTAGCCAGATTCTATTGGAAATTCGCTGCGTTCAACTTCATTCATAAAAGGTGAATCGCGTTGCTCGTTAGTTTAGCAACACTGCGTGAGCGTATCGTACGGCGCGTAGTCTGCTTTGAAATTTTCCAACGATTCAGTCAAACAATTTCGTTGCGAGGCAAAAAGACGTTGGCCAATTATTCAGCCGGTGGTTTCGATCAGCCTGCTTTTTAGCGCACTTAGCGATGTCGGTGCGAGTCGGGGGAAACGGAAGCTGCGTGGCATCGCAATGACATTGAATCAACGCGGTTTCGCAAGGCACTCGTCCGTCATCGTTTATCGCTGGCTTCTTGTAACTCGCTCTTGATATTTTCTTCGTCAAGTACGGCTCTTTGATCGATATTACCACGCAATAGTTTGACGCAAGCACGATGCTTTGATCGATCTTCCAAAATTCACTTCCCTTTTTCTTATTTCAATTGTCATTCGCAGAATACAGGAGACCGATGGCGGTTTCTTCGAGAACCTCGGAACGTTATTGGCCGAGAAGGTTCGAGCGCAGGAACAGCAGGAAGGACCGCTTCCTCCGAAGAAGAAAGCAGAGGGAGAAGAGGAAGAAACGGAGGACGATTTGAGCGAGGAGGGTACCATCGAGGAGCCTGTCGAGGCACTTTTGGAGACCGACAGCGACAGGGACGAAAATGAGCACGCCGCGAAGTTTCTAACAGAGTCTGTGGGATGGAACGTGAGTCGCAAACCATTCGTCAATCGAATAATATTTGAAAGCACTATCCGCTAACAGTTTAAATCGTGAACAAGATACATGCTAAATGTAGACTTTATCGTTTTTTGGGTTGTCATCTATTTAAGAAAAGTTGCACGTTTAAAAGTGTTTTAAAATTTAAGAAACGCATTTTCGTCGAATACTCGAGCAAAATTTCAGTTTTCTCGAGTTTGCAAATTTTCTTCAAAGACTCTAACGTAACGGAAGAACCATACGCAAACGAAAGAAACACTGTTCTTGCTAGAAAAAATGTTCCTTCTAAATCCCGCGAGAAATTTTCTCGAGCCTTGGAAATCTCCAGCTCTGAAAACACTCGCGGTGTTATATTTCTACTCGCGAATCGACCGATCAAATCCAAATGCTAGATGTTAGACACCACGCAGATCGAGTGTTTCTTTTCTTGGGCCAATGAAACTTCAAGGATCACCGGCCAACTCGAAATATCAATCTGGCAAAATGAATCGTCCGACACCTCATCGAATCGCTTAAAATACTTTGATGGAGTCGTCTACGTCAGTGCGATGGATAAGGGATGGTCTGTTCGTTGTTATCTGCGCGAATGGCTTGGCTCGCATACGTAACGCTCTGTCGAGAGGTTATGGGAAACAGATGGAGGAAAAACGTGGGAAAGTGTCTTATAAATAATGGCTGGATGCAAGTCTTAGATACATGACAGCTAATTAATTTTCTATTCAATGTCCGATTTAATTCAAGCTCTTGAAATGGATTTCATGGAATCAGTATTAAAACTGAATTTTTCCTTAAATCTTGCTCGCATGTTCGCGACCATGCTTAGAGTGCTGTAATCAAGTATTCTATAACTGGTTTCATCTTTTATTTATTGCAATATTTGATTGGATATATTCACGGCGATATCGTGGTGTGGTAACAAGACGATATTGATCCCGCAAAGGTCTCAGTTCGAATCGAATGTTCGGCTAAAGTACGCGTTTTGACGAACAGCACTTTCGTCGTAGGAAAATGTGCTAACTCTAGGTTACCTAAAACAATAGCGCACCCTCCGTTATATCTCAATCCCGCGTTGAGAATAATGCGATTGGGGAAATACTGGCCAGTCTCTCTCCGGCTCGATGAGAAATACGTGAGTATGACACACATACGTATGTACGTCTCCAAAGAGACCTCTAAAATTGTCCAGTTTCTTCTCATTGAACAAACGATGCAAAATCTTTCTCCTTTGCAACACATTTAGAAACATTGTAATATTTCGTATTTCAGTCGAAACAAAATCGCTTGATACTTTGCACTTAACAACGGCAGACGTTCTTCGAGGTAAAGATTTATGTAGCTTTCTATCTTATATCATATGTTATATTTCTATATATATTCTTTTTAATTTATTAACATTTGCGAATTGTCTTTCATTTTGGTATAATATGGCTCTCGCCAAGTTCTCTCAACAATTTTCTACAATATTCAAAGTCCAGAGTTACTCGATTAGTCATTCGCAAAGTTCGAAAAATGTACTGGCATTTCTGGCATAAGTTAGTTAATTTGCTCGTCAATCGTTTTAATATATTTTTTACCGCTTAATCGTAAATTCCGTTTGCATCTTACCTTAGTAACTAACAACTTATCAGTAACAATCGTAACATCACCGTTTCCCATAACAGCAGCGAAGGCCTAAATCGAACCTCTTTTCATCGGTGAATGCGACTCTTTGCCATTTCTTACTCGTGTAAGTACGTTTCTCTGCACACTGCAAGGTTAGATTTTTGAAAACACTCCCAGCTCTTGATTTGTCGTAACTTTAGCTTTTTCTGCAATTTATCTCGCAGTGAAGCTTGAATTTGTACGTATCGCGGCACGTTTATCCGGAGCGTTGGACACTGAGGTCATCCGCAATCTTTCCTTCTTCCATAATTATCGAAATCTTTTAGAAAATTTATTGTCACTTTACGACTTCTGTCGCTAAATAACGCTCCTTGTTTCGATTTCAATATCGCCTGTATTTCACTTTTTCTCGCGACTCATTTTTATGTTAACGTTAATGCGCACTTAACCGACTGTTACGTTTTCGATAGCTTCTGACGAGCATCAAACACTCGACTCGTTCTACTCGCGACTCCGGACAATATTTACATTCATTTTTGCATCTCTTTGAGAAATTGGCCTAGTGCTACGCGTACACACGTAGAATATTGATGTAACAATAATCTACGTTACACGATACAAGAAAGTACAGAGTGTGCCCGACTTTGGACGAAATGGTCTTTTAATTCCACAATCTTACCTAAACACGTACGTGCATGTTGCAAATCGTCTTGGCGGTCCGACCCGAGCGGACAAAATAAAAAGGTAGAAAGGAGAGAACAAGCGACTTGAATGCCTCAATTATGTCACCGATAGGACGGGACGCTGGTAGGGTGTTATCCTCTAAGCTCAATGAGCAGTTAAGCTCAATTTGAAACGCGACTCTGGTTTTGTAGCGTAGCCAGCGTGTGACGCTAGTTGAATCGTCGACGACGACGACGACTCTGACTCTGACTCTGATCTGTCGGTCCATCTATTCCTGGCAGTACGCTGCTCGCCTTCGTCAGGTTCCTCAGTAGCTGACGGGTAGCTCTGCCTACCGATTATCCTGTCCGCGCACTTCCGTCTCAATCTGCCGTTCTTCCTACCGAAATCCTGGCGCGTCGCGTGTAAAAAGGTGTAACCGACGAGTGATTGGAAAAATTCTACATTCTGTTCCTCGATTCGCAGTGGACTTTGCGTCGTGCCAGTGCGTGGAGAGACGAAACGTTCCGAAATGAACGTTCTTAGGGCCCGTCGAACAGCGTTGTTTATTGTTTCGAAATTGACGAAACATTTCGGCTGAAATTATCCAGTGGTTGGCCAGTGGGAAACGCGCGGTGGTGGGAATTTGTCAGGTAACAGAGGGAGCGATAGAGGGATCAAAGGTACGTAAGAAAGTTCGTGAGATTCGAGGTGGTTGCTGCTCGATCGCTATTGTGTAGCAATTGGCCGCTCGACTCCGGTCTTATTCGTTGGCGATTAAGACGCAAAAGCTTGCGCGATCGTAAAAATAAATGAAACTTGCCGAAGAAGCTGAGTTGGGCAATCGGCTTCCTCGGAAGCTGGCAAACCGGCAACTTTTTCTCTGTCGATCGGCCTTTCGTCTGTGCTCTTTAAAATTCATCCAAAGAGTGCAAACTTTCCACGATCCGTGTTGTTCGAGACACAGCCGAGTGTGCGGCAAAAGTCGAACGACAAGCTAAATTAATTTGTCGGTGGGAAAATAAATCCGGCCGATGCGTGGGCAGTCGGATTTAGACGGACTTGCATAATCGCGTCGGATGCGCGAGATGCATCGGGCCCCGAGCGACGCGAAGGACGGGAACGTGGATGTCGGCATCGTCGGCTATCTACGCGTGCCTCCTCGGTCAATGAGCTAATTGCCGTGGTATATCAATTTTCATTGGGCGCAATTGCGCCAGCCGTACGAATACGCATTGTGGTTGCACTTGTCCCGTGGGTCGCCTCAAACAGGATACGGCATAGTTTCCCTTTGTGCAGATTCATTGTCTTGTTTTCGCGTTTTCCATTGGCCCCGCTGTTAACCGGGCGACCAATGCGCACGCCAGGCCTGCGACGTTCGAAGTTGGCCGGGGTCGCGCGCGCGGCGTGGAGAAAATATGGGCAAAAGAAATGCGAGACCGCGCGCGACTTTGGTCCGTTTCGGATTGAACGGCAGCTGAAGCAACGAGGAAGAGGAAGTCGTTGTTCGTAATTATCGGTATTGGTTCCTGTCGTCCTGGATTCGAGAAGGGAAAACAACGGACGCGATTGCTCGGTCGACGAACGCATCAACTCCTCTTCCCGAAGGCTCGATCGGGCCAATAGGGCCAATGTTACGGGCGAATCGCGCCCAAACCTGTGCAAATAAACGGAATCTCATTGTCAGAGTCAATTGCTCTTGGCAGTCACCAGTACGCGACGACGATAAAGGCTATGGCCCAGTTTTCGCGTTTCCCAGTGACCCGCTGATCCAATCTCATCGCTTGCACTCGTCTCGGTACGTCCGATGTCGACTTTCGAAGAGACTTTTCGTTTCGAGTCGTTCCTGCTACCTCGGGGAGGAAACTGATCGCGGCGGTCGGTAAAGAAATCGACTATTTTCGTCGGACGTCGTCGCGTTCTCGGCGATCTTCTCGAAGAGGTCGATCAAACGGAACGCGCTAAAAAAAGAGTAACCTCAGAAATTTGTCCGACGCACGACGAGCGGAACGAAGCGGCGCACAAGCGGTGGTTACGCAACGGAAAATCCAGAAAAAACTGAACCGCGAAACCGGGAATTAGATTAATTCGAGCAAAGCCGAATGTCGTTAATTGCAAATGAATCCTCGAGGAATACGCGGCGACTTGTTGAAACGAAATCGGCAAAGTACAACAGCGTCCCTTTTGTGAACAGATCGATCGCGAAATGTATGAAAACGGTCGGAGGTCGAGTAAAAATTAGATTGGGGAAATAGAAGTGCGCGTCCTGCGAGATTACTAGATTCACAGGGAACATTGATAGAAAGTTCATGAATGATTCATTCAGAAGTTACGAGTAATAACGATAAAATATGCATGAAGCGAGATTTATTTGGACTCGTTGCGCTATCCAGCGCGAGGCTTCATTTATTCCTTTGTCTGTTTATTCCGAAGCATTCTCCAAACAGGAAGGCACACCCGCAACTCTCCCTTTCGCCAAATCTAATTAATCAAACGAACGAATTTAGCTGCTCCAAATGTGCCGCAATTGGGTCAGTGTCGTAGATCTCGGCACTCCGTCTCGATCGCGCGTCGCCGATATCCCGAATCGGTTAATAAAGTTCTCCTTCGAATATCCACAGACGGATATTCCACGAACGACGTTCGGATCTTCGTGCGTGTTTCTGAACGTTTCTCCTTGATTATGTATACATTCGGTCGAATAAATATACGCGGCACCGATAACAAAGGTCGTCAAAGTTCATCGGCGGCCGACAATGCCGTGGCACGGGAAATTCTCAGTTTTCAGAACAGTTCGACACTCGTCGCCTGGGCAGCACCTTCGAAACATTGCCGGTCCCCCGACTGGTTACTCTCGTTTCGCCAAATCATTCCGACAAAATATCCAACAGTCGATATTTCATGATTCTTCGATTCATAATTGTTCAATTAGATCTCTCGCGGAATTTCATTTTAAGAGGCTGTGAGAAGGAAGAACCAAGGGGCTTTCGTTTCGTTCTAGATTGTGTAACAGCACTTGTGATTTACGAGATTGCAATTGTTGTTGTTCTCTCTAAACTTTCGTGCAAGCGCGTAAATGTCTGCGGTATCTCTTTGCAACGATCGCGAGTGCCTCGAAGAGCGCGAGTGTACGTACGTTCCAATTTGCAAATGAAAGTGTCGACGAGAGGAAGCGAGGTCTCGATCGAGCGTCAATGCGCGAGCTGTATTGTTCTTGGCTGACAGTTTCTTCGTTCTTTCGAAATCGCGTTTCGAAATCCCTCGGGAGACGGACCTTGACGGTTGATCGCGGCGATGAATGAGAGATCGTCTTCGAACGGATGGTGCTCGGAGAGAATCGATGTTTACGTCGGACGTTGAACGCGGAAAAGTGTAGCGTGTGTCGTGCGTTATCGCTGAGTCTGTTGTTCGAGAAAGCGGAGATCGAACAAGATGAGTTTGAACTGCGATTAAGAACGATGGTGACTAACTTAACTCTAAGGGCGGCCACGATGAATCGAGGGAGAAACACTTTTCGCGGCGTGCCCAAAGCGGAAGTCGAACGCAGAACTAACACCCTGCTACAGGCTATGACGGTGAGTCCATTCCTCGTCGAGTATCAAAAGGTACAAAACTATCAATTTCTGAATGTCGCCGCGCGAGAGCAAATCCAAGATCTGTCGTTAACAACGAATATTCGAAAGCACCAAGAACGAAAGTAGATAAAATTATCCACGCAACGATGCCTGGTTGGCTCGATCGAGGCATGTCTCAGTGTTCCGGCTGAGGAACTTTGAACTGCGAGTATCGCGAGCGATGCTTCGAATGACTTGCAGCTAAAATCTCCTCGCGTGTCTCTTATCAACGCGGGTCTTATGACCGGCAGATGGTACAATTACGCGTGACGCGAGCCGATTGCACGCCATTTCTGAATAATTTGATTGGTTTCGACCATCGGTTTATTTTCAGTTGCACTTTGTTCAATCGGTTTTTTACAAAGAACGTTCGATGAAAATGCGTCTCATTCTGTCGGACTGCGCAACGCTCGGTCACTCACTCGGATCAAACGTTAAATTAGCTCGGGGAATTTCACGTCGTATTTGCAGATCGAGGAGCTGTACGCCGCTCTGGTGTTCATGATCCAGCACCAAATCGGCTACGACGTTTCCAAGGAGTGCGAACTGGAAACCCTGCTGGATTACCTCCAAAATGCGTTCAAAGTCGACAACGACGTGCACAAGAGGGTTTTGGACGAAACGAAAAACATGGAGGTAAGCGTTTCGCCTTCCGACGACTAATTTGAACTTAGAGTCGTAAGTCGCATTTGTTCGTACGTTTACACAGCCGCCGGAGATGCACTTGAACGTCGAGGTGATCGAAGCGAAGGAACTGGCGTCGAAGGACGCCAACGGCAAGAGCGATCCTTTCTGCGCCCTTTACCTCGAGTCAGCTCCCACGAGGAGGTACAACACTGCCGTGAAGACGTCCACGCTGAGCCCCGTGTGGGAGGAACACTTTGAACTGTGAGTTGAATGTTGCGTCGCGCAGCGAGAGAACGAAGAATAAATAACGTAAAAACTACAAACTCTGATCTCTTCCAGCCCGCTGGAGGACCCAGAAAACGACGTACTGTGTCTAGAAGTGTGGTGAGTTTTAAAATTCTACGAGTTGCCATGTTTGAACGTCGTCTACTTTATTCGTCTCGATTTCAAGGGATTTCGACGCTGCTGAAACAGTTCCCGAAAAGATGAGCAAGGTGAAGGACGTGAAGGGTGTTCGAGGGCTGGTGAAACTGGCGAAGGAGATTGCAGTCACTGCCACTACTGGCAGCCACGACAACGAATTCATCGGTCGCTGTAGGATACCTTTAAAGGTAGCGTACGCGAAGTACAATAAAACGAAAAAACGAAAAAATAATTCTCTCGTTACAAAAGAGAATCGTTTCGAATTTTGTCTTGTTAGGACATACCGACAACAGGGCACACAATGTGGTACTCCCTCGAGAAGAAGAACAAGTCGAAACGACGCGGTGTGGCGAAACTGAGGCTGGCTTTCAGCGCGGAGCACAATGCCCAAGTGGCCGCGCAAGAGTACCGACACTTGATCAGAGTGCTATTGTTGCACGAAATCGAGACTCAAAAGATAGAGAAATACTGTTGGTGCGAACGATGGTCAGCGCCAGCGGAGGTTCTTCTTCTCCAGCACAGCGCTCAGCGGGGCTTGCTCGGCAGGAACGTGACGCTCGCTAAATGGATAGAGTACGCGAGAATTCACCAGGAGCATCCGCTGAACTTCACCGTGTTCGATAAACTGGCGATCGATCTTCTGAAGCCGATGGAGAATGGCCTTTTCTCGCCGGACGAAACGAAACTGTTTTGGGACGCTACGAAGAAGTTGCTGTACTCGTGCCTGAACAGTGTTCGCAAGATCAGGAGGCTCGCGGCTGGAGACAAGAACACCATGACGCAGTTGTCCGCGATTCTAGGGTGATTATTGGCAAATTTTTGGCAGAGTTTTATAATCTCATCGCGATCGTCGCGAAGAGATACAAAATACCTAGAAAATTGTTCGTATCACGTAATTTTATACGCGAATTTTACATCTGTCGCGTTAGAATACTGTCGACGATCTCGTCCCTCAAAGTGCCTGCAGACTGCAATCTGTTTCCCGCGAAGATGTACTCCTGGTTCCCAGACCCCGACGAAGCACCAAGCGTCCTCCAAGCTCTGGAATACACGGTCGAGCAGGGTGGCGTCGAGTGGTAAGCGTTTCAATGGTCCAAAGACGAAGAATCCGCAATTCACAAGCAGTAAATCGAGCACTTCAACATTTTCTTTCCACGTTATTATCCCAGGTTCGAGCACATATTGAACAACAATTTCCCAGAGAGCGAGTCAGACGAGGATGCGTTGAAGCATCACATCAAAGTGATTCAGCTGATCAGAGCAGATTTACAAAATGCCATTGACAATTACGACAAGCTGTTTATCAAGTAAGAGTTCGACATCTTTCGGAATATTTAATTTATAATATTCAAGAAACGACACAAGTACGACACGAGACCGAGTTCCATTGCAATTTCAGACGAATCAACCTTCCTTACGCAAGGTGTCTGTACGTGATGTACGAGAAGAGGATCAGCGACATGTGCACGATCATCGTGGAAGATATCTGCGGCAGACTGAAGCGGATCGAGATCGAAAACGCCGACGTGGAACTGAACGTGGGGACGACTCTGTTCGAACTGTATCTCGCGTTGCAGAGATACGCTGTGTAAGTCGAGTGTCATTGGTGCAATTCGAAAGTGAATCGGCACGAGTTGTAAGAGTGTAGAAAAATTCTGATTCTTTCTTTTTTTAGTCTCGGTCAAGCACTGTGCGCCGAGGGGCAGCTCGAGGAGATGAAAGTACAGAGTTACCACGAGTGGTTCAGGGGTGGCGTGGCGCACTGGCTCGATATAGCAGTGTACAAGGCTTTGAAACGAATCGACAGAGCCGTCGAGTTCGACACCCTGCAAGCGGTCGATAACTCCGTCCAGTACAGCTCGAGCGCCGTGGATACGTTAACGATATTCTATCAAATCAAGGTTTTCTGGACGCAACTCGCCTGGCCGGACATAGAGGGTTCTTACACTTTTATTGCCAAAATCATAGACGTAAGTCCCAAAGTCAAAAAACACTCGCACGAACTAACAGCCGAATCGTCGATTCCACACATAAATATCCTGCAATCAAACCTAAGGCCTGTGGTTTGATTTTCGATAAATTCAATTCAAGTTCCCAAGTGACTTCTCGACCGAGAAATTTTCGACTTACGTTGACGCAACTATTGTCATCAAATTGAAAAGAAAGTCCAATCTCTGAAAATATTTTCTATTCTCTGATGTCGATGTTTTAGGACATTTGCAAATGTTCGATCGCATACGCGGACGAAATGGCAAAGAAGGCAGAGCTGACCACAGAACTGGAACAACTGTCAGAGAGCAGCGTGTACGAGAAGAAATTTGTCGTGTCGACGGCTTGGTGTTTCGCCATCAACAACATCGATTACATTCGAACGTCGATTGGACCGTTGGCCAACGACCTGGGACTTCAGAACATCGTGGACGCATTGGCGGAGAGGAAGACTCAGGAAGAGGCAGAGAGATGTCAACAGACGCTTCAATTAATCATCGACAATGCTACAGACACCGTTAGAAACAAGATCATAGAGCTGCTGCAAGTTGTCGCGAACAAAATGGCCCCTGCTATGAACAGGTAACGGCATACGGTTCAGGATGATTCGGTTAATACTTTTGACTGAAAAGGTTCAAATGAAATTTGAACGAAGGTATCTCATGGAGGGTGCAGAGTTAATAGACACGACCAGCAATTCCATGGAACGACTTCTACAATATCTGGACAGTAATCTAACGACACTGCACGATTACCTCAACAAGGACAATTTCGAGAGGATTTTACTCGTCATCTGGGACACGATATCGGACAGTTTGTACCAATTGGTACACAGTAACCTAGAGGTTAATATTAATGTTAAATGTTTCTTTTAAATACACGCACTAGGAAAATTAAGATGGAAATTGAAAATTTTTGTTTCGCTACAGAGAAGGAGGCCACCGTCGTTTTACTCCAATCTCCATCGTTCCCTACATACCCTCATTCGGTACTTCAACATCGGAGCTGACGAGGCGGCGAACGTGAGAGTTTTAGAAAAAATCGAATACCTGCTGGAGCTGCACGGTCTGGAGACGGCCGAGCTGATACATCGTTACCATCGGGAGAGAATAAAGGAACAGAACGATTTGGAAGAATCCGAGTACGGGCAGATCACTGTCAAGGCACAGTTTGTGGATAATTCTCTCAACATTCAGATACTGAACGCGAGGAAATTGCGACCAGTTGACAGTAACGGTAAGGCGATGAAAGTTAAATGTCGAAATATAATATAATAGTTCGAAACTACAACTTACTGTTAGAGATCGCATGATCGCTAGGCGATTAGACGTTGCTTTATTCCGTACGGATGATTCTGATAAAGTGAAAAGTGAACGTCGTAGCTCGCTAATCTTTCACTTTGAATCGACGACGGGTGAACGAGCGGGTGATTCGCGGCGCAAGGAAAATGATATTTTCTTTCGATTTTATAGGCGATTTGGTAGGCAAGGTGTCTACGCTCAAGCGCAAGCTTCATGCAAAATCTAAACAAAGACCGAAAGAACGGAAGACAAGTATGTAAACCGTGGATGTCAAACAAACGGAAACAAGCGGGAACACTGTTCTTCTTCATCACTCTCTCGATTAGATCCTCTCATGCTTGCCCTCGCGACAATTAGAGACTTTAAATTTGCATGAACGAACCGCCGGCCAAACTGTTGTGTTACGTTTTCTGTACTCTCACTGTGTATTTGTACCTAGAGAATCGTTCGAGCATTTTCGCGTATCGAGTAATATCCCCCCTCCCCCCAACTTGGAAATGTGAAATTGATCACGAATGACGCAGACTTCTACGAGGTTCCAAGTTGCGAGATATATGTTTATAAATTTAAGCGAACGTCACGCAATAATGTCGATACGTTGTCGAAGCTGTGGAACCTTGTAGACGAAAGACCCATCGAAGAGTAAAGATCAAGTCACCTTTCACCGTGCATGAACCCATATTGGGGGTCTTTCCGGTGTCTCGAAAGGACGGTTTGAACGTAACGGTGTTCCTCCTGTTTTGCAGGTAGTTGCGACTCGTACGTGAAGGTGAAGCTGCTTCCGGAAGAAAAATTCGCCGACGTGAAGCTGCCTAAAACGCACGTGCAAAAGGAGAATCTGTATCCGCTGTTCGACGAGATCTTCAACATGTGAGTAGCGGCTAACCTCGTTTCTGCAGCGAGAGTGGAACTTGAATTTGAACGAAAATTGCTTGCAGTCCTCTGACAAACGAACAGAGAAACACGGAGAACGCGATCGTAGTCTTCGAGCTGAAAGACAAAGATTTCCTCCGATCGAGATTCATGGCGGAAGCTTTCCTGCCATTCAGCGAAATTGCTAAAACAGGCTCGGACCAGCGAATCGAATCTCTGGAGCAAATCCACTTGAAGCTGTCGCGTCCAACGAAAAAGAGCAAGTTTTCTTTGCCATTTACTCCTTCAATCATAACTAATCGATCGCCTTTGTCTAATTTACTTAATCACTTAATCTGCGATTTCATTTATTGCTTCGATATATTGTTCAGGTACGGACGTGATCCAAGCGTTGGAACACAGGAAGGGAGACAACCAGGCGACAGAGTTTTTATCGAAGCTCAGTTCCAAGGCTGAACGAAAGTAATCGTCGTTACTCACTGAGAACATTGAAAAGAATTGCTCACTGTGCAATAAGAAGAAACAACGTTTCAACTATCGAAGAAAGACGATGAGATTGTCAGTTTCAGTTGTTTGTACGATAAACAATTAACTTGATAAACTGGCTTTCGTCAAGGCAGTTTACGTCATCGCTGTGTTTCAATTTAATTTATGTCAAACTGCATCGCAATTAAACTACGCATTTCAACGTCCCGCGTATAACGTTACTTGAAACATTTTTGTAACTTTAAATACGAGCGTGTGCGAGCTACAAATTTTGTAATTTATTCAAATCGTCGCTCTTCGTTTCTCGTGTACAGACTGGCTTGTTCGCGAGAAACAGAAGAATAGAGTATTTTTATAAAATTTTGACGTGTGAGTGTACGAGCTGTTTCTAACAACTGAGACCCATTTTTCCAGGCTGTGTATCGCTTCTAAACTATCGAAAATTGAACGTATTTTCCTTCGCGGAACACGAAACGTCGCATTTCAAAACTAGAAAACCTATAAGGCTGAGTAAGTGCTACTTACGAGCAACATTGTTGATTATCATTAAGGTTAACAGTATACGCCTAATTGCAACAAATCAAAGGTAAAATAAAATTGCAAACATAGGTGTATAGTGTGCAAATAATTGCAACTAGGGGCCGAACGCGTGTATGTGTTAGTGTTATTATTTTTGTTGAAACAAATTTGGTCAATTCAGAGGTAAATCTGTCATCGAACTCTTATATTCAAAAATTAGTATTTTCTTTTTCTTTTCATTCTGAAACAAACACTTTTGAATATTTTGATTAACTTGAACGATTGTCGTATCCACAGAACAGACAGAGAGTAATCATATGTTACTTTAAATATTACATGTATTTATACGCGAGGCAATTCAAAATGTAATGAACGTCGAATAAATTATTAAAACGTATCAACGCGGAGCATTGTTATTTTGTAAGTGCTGCTCAAAAATTCCATAATACGCGATTAATTTCTCACCTTGTAACAAGTTATTATTAGATTCATTCGTCATTTATGGAAGGAAGTCCACATTATGCACACGCGTGCTAATGTTTTCTCGTTCCTCATTCCTGCCTCCATGGAATGCGCTCTGTTTAAAATTACACGCACTTCATTCCATTCGCGTGCGTGGAGGGAAATGCAGTTTGAATCGCTTATTCCCTCTCGAAATTCCAATTCTCGGAATTTTCGATGTTGCGCTATAGTTACCTACTGTATCATCAGCCGCGCATAAAGATTCCAGGAGAGAAAAAAAATCCATAAATTCAATTTATATCTTTCCTCATTTCTAAAAAATTCTATTCTTCTCTGACTGTTGACACAGTTCGGTATCTATTCCCTTTGTCTCGCTGTTTTCAAGTTTCATTTAGTAAATTTCACGATTGATTGAAACAACAAGTTTGTTAAAAATCGTGACATGGATTGTCATGATTTATCTATTGTGAATAGATTGATAGACAGTTTTCTTTTTGGTACACAATTGAGTATTTTTATCTTGCCAGATTGCACGATCGCGTTATCGATACTGACGTTGTTGAGGCTGATGCGACGTCATCGAAGGCTGGAAGAGGGAGCTGGAACATCGAAAACGACCTTTGTTCGAGATTATACCGTTTCTTTTTTTTTTTTTTTCTTTTCCACAGCTAATCTCAAGTGTATCTTGTACAATTTTTCTTTGATATTATGCAGTGAATAGAGAGAATGACAAACATCAAATATTTTTTTCCAAATTCAATCGACCTAATACCTAGGTAGATAAACGGTGGAGAATAGAATTCGACAATGTCAAATTATGGGACTCGATAATGAATTTTACGAGTAGTTGTATGTTCCTTAATGACAGCGTATTTCATCAAGTAAGAATCACGTTGGAAAGTCAATGTTGCGTGGTAAAGGCATGTAATTTGAATTACTTAATTGGCTCTATTTCGTAACATGTTATCTCGTTATCGCAGTCCCGTAGGCTGATGATTCAGTGGCGTGCAGAAAGTCATCTACGCAACGCTTGTAGCTACAAGTGCACGCAATGCGAACTAATCTCGCAATTTTCTATTATAGTTCCCTCCCTCCCTTTCATCTTTTGTATATCGCAAAAAAAAAACTGCACGATTTGTGTAGCCCAGTACGATTCATCTCACTGAAAGGCCCAGAAGCAACTGTTCCGACTAGGAAACGAAGACGACTTTTTTGCCATAAAATTTTATCGATGTGCAAACATTTGAATCGATACAAAACAAATTACAGACGTCACGCCCCCTCACGAGTCACGTGACCCAAATCAACCAATCGCTAATTTTCGTTGCACTAGCGTTGCATCTGAAGAGACTAAAAAAGAGCTAAAGAGTGCAGAAGTGAAACGCGCTCTACCTTTCATAGAAGAGCAATATTTTGCACGGTAAGTTTTGAAGCTATCCCCGTAGAAAGTGTCAGTAAGAAAATCCGCAAATACAAACTCTTACATTTCTTTCGCGAAATGTGAAATAATAGCTTCCTCCCGATCGAAACAAATACGGCGACAACCAGAAAATGAATTTATGAGATATTCCGTAAAAATATCGTTCGTTCCCCAATTGAAATGTCGCAGGAAATGAACACGACAATTTCATTAGTACGATAATTCGTAAAAAAATACGTAACGTATGTAACGACGAAGAGGTTGAAAGGATCGAGTACAGAGCGTTAATAGAAAGAAAATGAGGTTTGCCTTCTGGCGTATTAATTAAAATACGCAAACAAAGGTCCCTCTTGGCGATCACGTCGATAGCAGATAGACACTGTGTCCCGTCTGGACCCTTGTAATTACACGTAACGAAATCTACGGCATCGTTTTAGAGAAAGAAACGGGGAAACTGTTTAAAATTCAAATGAATGCGACCGGCCGCGGCCCGATGCAAACGGCGCAATAACCGGCGCTCACTTCGCGATCGAGCTTCGGAAGTTTCATGCGCGAGGCAGCGCGACGGCTCTCCGCTTTAATTGCCTCGCAATTGATTTCATATCGCTCCGATTGAGTTTTTTTTCTCCAGGCTGAACGGTTCTACGATTGCGTTTCGAAAGCTGCGTTGATTGGACGTCGTTGTTGCTTTACGAGCAAATTGCGCGAACGGTAAACTCGCCGACGAGTGACAAGAAGGCTGTTGGAACTACGACAGCTGGAATTCCTCAGGATTCGAAAGGAATCTTTGGATTTCGCAACGTAAATTTTATCATTAAACGTACGTCGACGTTGCGAACGTAATCCTATACGAACGTGAAAACTGCACCAGAGCTACCTTGAGTCTCGTTATTAATAACTCGAGACGAAATTCTGCGGCGCGTTAACTTTCCGCCCCTGTCCATGACTCGGCGATGCACCGGATGCTTTTACCTCGTCTCGATGTTTATTAAAATTTTCGGAGACAAAGTGCCCTTTTTGTCATGCATAACCTCGCTTGCGACTCAAAGAGAAGCTTGTGAAAAACTTGAAAGAAAAGGAGAGGGGGGAAGGGAGAAAAGGGGTTGCCACTTTGGCGAAGGAGCCGTCTCCCGTAACCGAATGCGACAGAGTGTCCTTAAACGGAAACTTTTCGATCGCTGGAGATGAATTCGGATATAGCCGATCTGTACCGATCCATTTTCATGCTATTTGTATTTCTACAAATCACGTCGTTACTCGCTCGCGATCCATTCGGCCGCTCGAAATTCCTTTAAAATATTGACACAAATTATCGCGCTCGGTCGTATATCGCGCAAACGATATTCAAGGAGTGTTTTGTCAGGTGTTCGGAGAGATCGTTAGAACGGAGAACGTGATTTGGAATGCACTGCCGCCTTTTATCTGCTCGTTAGTCATCAATTTTTATCCCCGCGTAATTGACAGCCGGCAGTCGCTCAACTCGCGTGTAACAGATCCAGTTATATCAAGTAGCTTTTTCCGCGCGATCAATTGGAAATCTTGTACATACACCGCTCGGATCTCGATTCGGTTTTACAACACGACTACTGAAAGTGACGTTGCTCGCTTCCGATAAGGAAGATTTTATCGGCTCCGATTTCATCGTCCGCGCGTTTTTCCGACCTCGTTCGATTAAGAGACTTTTCGCGACAAGCGGAAGATAGATACGAGACGACAGAGGCTCCGCGAGCTGATGGATGCGACGAAACAGAGATACGCCGAGCTCCTTGCAACGGCGTTTCCTTCTTTCTCGTATAAGTCGTACGCACTCGGCTACCTTCGGCTCCGACACGCGAAACAATAACAAAGTATGTCAAGAACGTCGTGGTGCAATCTTCCGCGATAAATAATCTCCCGGGGAAACGACGATGAATCGCCGGGCGAAACTTGCAACACGTCGGATACATCGCGTCTCGAGGAATAAGAAAACTTGCTCAACGGAGTTCTGTATCTTCGTTATTTACACGCGTTTTGATTGCCGCACGCACACCGGTGTTACGCGCATCGGTGATACTACGTGCACGTACGCAGATCGTGCAGCAGTACAAATATGAGACAATTAAGGAGCTCGAGACGTACAGATAAAGTCGTAATTACAGCGATAGTCGTAGAACGGTCGCTTTCACAGGATGTCTGTTTCCACCATTAACTCGGGACAATTTAACCACGTTAAACAGAGAGAACTTTAGATAACGCTCCTCTTCTTTTTTCCCTTTATTTTTCTTTCTCGCGAATTACATCGTACAGGCCTGTCTGCGTCGTCATTCGTCTGTGCCATTTCACCGTCCGTGCGAACGGGCAGAGTAGTTTGTCCGATACCAATAATCTGAAATAGCTACTCTATAATTCAGCGGAGTCGTGTAAAATACATAACGTGAGTTGTGAAGTTAGAAGACAGCCAGATGAAGAAGAAGCATTAAACGGACGGCGAGTTACAAATTCAGGCAAAGTCGGGACGCGTGGAGAAGCGGCGAGAAGACGGGGAGAGAAAGAGAGGGGCCGAGTGGCTGTCGCAAATCAAACTGAATGCCGCGCGCAGCGAGTGGCCAATTTTTTAGCTGTATCCCGGAAAGAATCTAACCCGGTCGCCTCTTCCTGCGGCGAACGCCATTTTATCGGTAACGCGGAACGTGTTTGTGACACGTTTCACGGAACTGTCGCGCACACACGCGAGCTCAAGCCTCTGCGAGGCGTTGGTGCGCGTGTTTGCATACGCGTCCGTCAACGCGCACGTGTGTACGTACACGCGACGCTACTGCACGCACGCGTGTACGTGTGCGAGCGCATAATACCGACACGGCAGCGTTCTACGGACAATACGTAATTACCGGGAATGTCGATCGATACGAGGCGACTATGTAAACTGACCAATGATGACTGTTGACCGATAACAATCGTTTCGAAACGTGCAATCTAAAACGACTTTAAAACAGCGGGACACTGGCTATTTACGACGATGCAGCAGCAGCAGCAGCAGCAGCAGCAACCACCACGCCGCCGCCGGTTATATCCTCCCTCTTTCCTCTCTTTTTTCCTCTGTTCCTTCATTCCCCATTTTTCCTACTCTCTCTCTCTCTCTGTCTCTCTCTCTCCCTCTTTTTTGTTGTTTTTGTAATTTCATCGTATCACGTCATGCAATTTTGAGCCGTGTAATTACACACGCAACACATATGCATAATGTTTGCCCGGTGGAAAGGGAGAGATTCTACGGGCGCGACGAGAAAAATGAACAGTTGTTTGGCCAATTTGCCGTTGTTTAACTGCGCCGTTGCGTCGCCGCGTGAATCAAAAAAAAAAAAAAAAGAAAAAAGGGAGAAAAAAAGAAAAAAAATTGGTGCATGGATATACGCACGGCGTGCGCTATTATCGGCACCTGCGTGGAAACGCCATTTCTCCGAAAACAATTGTTGAAGGACAACGCGTCGCGGCGCAGGAACGATTTTCAACATTTAAACACTTGAACGTTCGCGGTAATAAAACGAAAAATATCCGGAACTTTTTTTTTCTTTTAAATAATTGATTAATTTTACAAACGCCTGAGCATGTAAGATAAAGATAAAAAGAATATTGGTATTGAAAGAATATTAGTTAGATAGAATACAGAATGATTAAACGGCTATATCTGTGCCATTATTACAAGTAAGATTAGATTCACATTGTTTGCGTAGTCTATCAGTATCGTACAATATACCGGTGTATTAATTACATAGCGGTCAATAAACAATAGAGTTTATCGATATCATTATAATACATATATATCGATTGCGTGTAGCTGTTTGCGTATGCGTGCGTAAATGTGTATATGAGTAAAGTATTCGTCGCTTTGAACTTTGTCTCGACGTAATTTCGTGATCGGTGCCGCAACAATGGCGGCACGATTTTTGTTTTGTGTTATTTCGGGGAATTCCTTGCCTACTTTCCATCGGCTTGCAGGCAAAATTCTTTCGACTTCGATACTGTCCGGTACATTTTTATTGGAGTTAATTAATATCCTCTACGATAAATAATCTTCTACAATTCATCAATATGCATTTCAAATGTCCCACCAATATTTACGTATAATCGTAAAACGCATAAAAGGAGAAAACAATTCGTAATACAAAACGATTAAAGACACAAGCGCAAAACAATTCCAGCCGCCACGTTTTTCACTCCGTTTTATTTCAACGATTGAATCGAATTCGGACAGTAATGAAACACGCGGCGAAAACCCGGTTCCAGCGCAACGCGTGTTGATACGTTCAATGAAAAACTTTTAATCTGACGCTCTTAGCGCGCAGTTTCGCTGCCGGAATGAAAGGATCCTCGGTGACAAAGAGAGATCCGAGGCCTATTGGAGCGTCGGTTATTATTTTCATTGAGAGGTACGCGCGAATCGAGAACCGGATTTCAATCCGGCGTGACAGTGACGAGACGCTGACACGAAGATCCGTACGAACAATCCGTGGCCCCACACCCCTCGGCAATTTCATTCAGCCTTTGAAATTAGCATAAGCACCACGCTACCGTAAAACCAGGCATACATGGATTGTGCTGTTACTTTTCATCGATCGATTTATTCCACTCTGTTCCACATTTGCGAGAAGCTACCTGATAAATACAACTCTTGCAAAAGAATTCCTGAGAGTCCTAAGGAGAACGAGTTAAGTAGATAAGGACGTTGCCAGACAGACGTGTCTTACAAATCGATGCAGTTGCCCGACAATTAAATTCATTTTCTTTCCAAATGCTGTACTCGCTATTTGCTGTTACTCATTCGTGTTCGTTATTATGTATTTATATTGTTTTTATCATGTCACTTCTTCGAAATTGGATCTTATAAATGCAGATGTTCTAATTATTCGTGAGGTTCGATGTTTCTATAATAAATCCTTTTAAATATTCATAAGAATCCTCTCTTGAATGGACGATGATTGAACCGGCGAATTCAAATTTCAACGAAACGAAATTTCGTATGCACC
>KQ435693.1:744367-755608 GCA_001276565.1 Melipona quadrifasciata | reverse complement strand
GAGACGTTCTCGCTTCGTTTATCTATTCGCTCGCGAGTCCTCGTGCGTAAAGTTAAATTGGCCCGGGGGACGACAGGAGCATTCAGAGCCACGCCGCGAGCGAAACGAAACAGCGAATATTGTCAAAGACTTTGTCCGCCTCCGAGCACGCTCCGTCGGACATTTTCATTTTAATGCGTTCGTGGGGGGGGGGGGGGGAGGCAGGGAGTGGCTCGGATGAAATATATGGAAATTTCGTACGCGCCTTTCCGTTTCTTTTTCTCGTCCTTTTTCCTTCTCCATCGACGAGCCATTTCGTCGTTATCGGAGTACTCGTTCGTTGTTTGTACGAGCGAGGCCAACAATAAGAAGACTTCCGATTTGCTCGACTTCAGTCGTGCGACTCGTTTTTTCATCCTCCCTCTATTCCCTTTCTTTCTTCCCTGTTCTTTTTGTTCTCTCTTCTTCTTCTTCTTTTTTTTCGCCCCTTTCGTTCCGTTTCGCCCGTACGGCCCCGATTCGCGCTTCTCCGCGACTCTCTCCGCCGCGCCGGGTCGTCCGGCTTCCATTTAAATTCATTAGTCCATTCACGATTCCTTCTTTGTTCTTGTTTCGCCCGCTGCTCGACCCTTGTCACCTATTCGACGGAGTAGGTTGTAGTTCTCGGCCTTCACTCGAGTCAAGCCTCGTGGATTCCATTGTGAGGACCTAGACGAGCTTGCTTGGAAATTCTCGTCGATCGTGATTTACGCTGAAGCTGCGAACCGTGTTCCGAGACGGTGACCTACCTGCGCTTGCTTGCTTCCTTTCTTTCTTTCTTTTTCTACACTCGCCGAGATTCATTCCACGGAAAATAATTACGTTCCGTTTGTATTTTACTCGAAGGAAGTTCTTATTCTTACGGCCAGCCTTTGGGGAGGTGACGCGGCAAGAGTGAATCCTTGATATTTTCCTTAAAATTAAAATTAAATCAGACTCGGCGAATGAAAAATTTAATTTCCCCAGAATGCAGATTTCGCCGGCGGTGCTCGAACTCTCGGTGCTAATTCCGTCTCTCGCGGGCCAATTCGAGTCGCTTCTCGCTAAACATAAAGCATCTCGAAAAACCGTGAACTCGGCCGAAATACATAGGTTCCAGACGTTTCCGCCAGATTTATTCATCCCCGCCTACCAATCGAAACCAAACGAGACCACGGTTACGATCTCGTTCCTTTAAATTTAGTTCTAACCTCTGACAGACGACTGCGAAAGGGTAGGGGCGTTAATAACGTTGGTGACGACGCGACGAGCGGCCATCGTACGACGAAAATATTCGTCGATGATCGCAGCCGCGTTTAATTTATAGAGAAAAAGACGTGAAACGAGGGGGGAGGGGAAGGACCGGGCCATTGGGCTCTCTGGTCCATCCTGGGCGGTTGAATTATTCATGCCGCTGCTATTGAACCGATGATAAGGAGGGCTGAATAGAAGGGAGCCGCGGATCCTCGTAAATTTCAATTTACAAAACTGTTAACCATCCGACCGTGTGCGTCGGCTTTTTACCTGGCTGCGACTTTTTTCCCCTCACGCACGTCTCGCACCACGCGTGTATGCCCGCATGTGCGTGTGACGCGCGATTCTCTCAAGAATGAAAAACGAAAGAAACGGGAGAACCGTACCGCCCGTACTTATGCAAATACTCGTGGAAAACAAATCGATTTGAGGTCTCGTACGTTTCCGCGCGAGAGTCCGCTTCGTTAGCTCCTCGCCTCGTAGAGCGGGGTAAGATACTGCCCGAAAAAATATTCGGATGTAAATTTTTTCCCGCGCGCGGAGGGAGTTGGATATTAATTCGGCGAGACCAGCAACCGTCCACGTGTCGGGCAGACATAAGCCGTGGCCTGCGGATTGTTTCGACGTTGTAATTTCTCGAAGTTACGGTTAAATTCCACTCTCCTGAAAATCAGAGACGCTTTTCGCGGGGCACTTGCTCTCTCTTTCTCTCTCTCTCTCTTTTTCTGGGCAACCGGTTGCACCGCGATTTTCGCCTGGGCCTTTACGCGCACAGTCGCCCGTCATCGATCTCCTTCGCTCTTTCACGGCTGTCACCGTGTACGTGCACGGTTCCCTTCCACCTGTCTGTTTCACCGCGTTTCCGTTGTGTTGTGCCCATAAAACGAACCCTAGCCGGCTCCCATGGGGTCGTGTTAATGCCCGCCGAGAGGATGAGGAATGCCTATGCGTGTACGGGGAGCCGGCACACAACCGCGTGACCGCTTCGACGTCTCTTTGTCAATGTATAAACACATGTATAAATACGTGGCTGCGCGCGTAGCTGCGCGTGTAGGTGAGTGTGCGTGTTCGCTCTATAGTGGTAGTAGTAGGGGTAGTTCGCATACCTCAAGCGGTGGCTTTCCTTCCCACGTTTTGAGGGGTGAAAATGTGCCCCCGGCGAGCAGGAAGGGTAGGTAATTGTTTTGCTCGAGCTATTCCTGTCCTCGTTCCTCGTTCCCGCGAGGTTCCTCTCGCCATCTGACCCTCCGACTATCTCCCTCGCGGACAGCACCCTTTTCAGATATGGCGGAAAAGGCGCTAGCATTAAGTCGTTTCCCGCAAACGAGCATTTTTATTTCCTTTCCTTCTTTTTTCTTTGCTCCAATTCAGTCTCTCTCTCTCTCTCTCTCTCTCTCTCTCTCTTATGGGGGGAACTTACCTGCTGCTCGATGACTGGTGTGTCGAGGGAAATGAAAAACAGGCGCGTGCGTGCCTCTGTTCGCTTTTGCGAATCCACGAGTGCTTTTTCTTCCTTTCCGTGGCCACTACCTTTGAAATTTTAACGTTGCGGATTCTCTTTCTGTTCTTCTTCCTCTCTTCCGTTTTATTTCCCCGGTGTCTTTTTCCTCTCGTTCTGTTTTCCCCTTCTTCTTCTTTTTTCTTTTAATTGAAAATATACCGCTTTGGAGTTGAAAGCGGGGCACTCTGACGCGAGGTGGTTTTTTCCCGAGTTTGTTTCCTCGTGCGTATCGTGCATCTTGAGATACTTTCCGCGAATTCGCTATGTACCTTTGCGCCTCTGCTGTATCGCGAGTGAGACGAATAAACGACGCTTTCTGCGTAGAAGTGGCGATTGAGTAATTTTTATCATAAGCCTGCGCGAAATTTTCTCAATAAGATAGAAAGAACGTGTTTTCACTGGAATCGTTAACGAGCGTATCAGCACGGGGGAGGTCAGCTTGTTAAAGAGATATACGGCAGATATTTGGCGTAATCCCGTGGCCAAAGAATCGGCGGTTGCTTTCGGTGTGTATGGCGGATAGCCCGAGGGAGATCGAAAAGGACGTCGGGTTGAAGGCATGTATCGTGTGTGCACGTGCCTGTGGCTCGCGATACACGCACTCGGTGGCCTTCCAGAATCGCGTCGTCACAGTCGCGATATTTATCATAATTCACGATAGTCGACATACTTCTCCCCGAAGTATAGCCTCCTGAAACGAGAATTTCACCGTCTTCTTTCCCACCCTCCTCTCGGGCCACCGCCACCACCACTGTCTGCCTTCTGCTCCTTTTTTCCTTCCTTGCTCCCTTCCTTCCTTCCTTTCGTGCTATCTTGCCTCCGTTGCTCGGCTGGCCGCCTCTATCTGGCTGATCCAACCTCTCCAGGACTCCCTGCACGGAATAAAGAATAAAGCTGCGAGACTCGTGGCTGATCGCTATCTATCGTGAAAGAGCGCATCTCCCCCCGTCGTGTTGCGGTCCCGGTGCTCGTGATTCTCTGCGTAGCACGCCGATGTATACAAGGTGTATTGCGATTCCACGTTCGTGCACGCTCGTCTTCCTCCCAGATTCGGATATTTAGGGAAAACGCAAGTCCCTCTCTCTCTCCTCGTTCTCCTCGTTCTTCTCGTCTCTGTTTCAAAGTCGACTCGAGAGGAACTTTGTTCTTTATCGCCGTGTCCCGCGATAATTGCAAAGTGGGTCTTTGTGTCTCCGTCGTTTTGTTCGACTTTATCGTCGAGGAACGCTCGGATATACACGTATATATACATCGACTGGCGATATAGTCGTTGGCTGCGTTCTTGACTATCGGTGACCCGCGATAGGCACTCGACGTAAAACTTTAATTAGGCAGAAGGTGGCCTTTGTCGTATTGTCGAGTGAGATAAATGGATAGATTAAGAGGCTATTTCTTTGTTTTCGGCCGAGTCTGTTCCAGTCGCGGCACTTTCACTTAGATTTGGAGCTTTGCCAGTGAGCCGGGGGTACTTATCTACGCGCGCGCAAGTGTCAGACCCTGAAACCCTCGGCTACAAACACGCCGAATAATCAATGCTTGAGATTTCCTTTTAGCTTCAAAGTATCGAAAAGAATTTCCGATGCGTTTCGGAAATGTTAAACGGGGAAACTTCTCGGACGTGAACTAAATTCAAATTCGCAACCGTAGTTTAATCCAAACTCTGACCGAACCTGGTTGTAATCTTGACTGTAATCCGATTTTATGCTCTAAAATTGCAAACAAACGAACGTTTCTCACCGAGTTGAGTAACTCACAGTTAGTCGTTGTTAACGGGAAAATCTCGAAACGGTGTCGATCGAAGTAGACCAGAAATTGCAACGGGCAGATCCATCAAAAATTGCCCGAAACCAAGGCATCCGTAAAACCCATACTGCCCTTCGTTTCAGCCGCGTTAACTAGACGTCGCGTCGTGATCTCGACTTAAAAAACGAAAAAAAAAAAAAAAAAAAAAAAAAAGAAACGAAACGACAGAGAGTTGCCGCACGCGTACGCGTTTTAACACTCGATAAGCGCGGTAATTGATTAACAACGGACCGGAAACGTGCGCATTTCCTGCGCAACGGTTCTACGGGGGTTAAGAGGGGAGATGGCAGCGTGTACGAGCAACGAATTAACAGCGCTTGCTAATGCACCGGCATCGTTATCGGTCGGTGAATCGAGATTTGAAGCACCCGGGGAACCACGACGAGGCGCGCGCACCCGCTCGCCCGCCCGCTCGTGATCGATCGTGCTTAAGTGCAATGAACAAATTTGTTCTTTGTGTGCTGAATCATGCATCGATAGACTCGCGATACAACACACTCTCTGCGCGCGCGTGTGTGAGACGGTAGAGAGCCGAGAAATTCGTGCGTGGAGAAATTCGCGTCACCGTGAACGCGTTCGCGTACACGTGCATTTCCTCTGCCAGTCGAAGAAGATGGGCTGATCCTCATCCTTTATCCCCCGGCTAGCAGCTTGCATTATTTCCGTGTCGAACCACGGGAAGAGAGAGAGAGAGAGGGAGAGAGTGAGCTTTTCACGCGGCTAACGATGAGTGGCTCCGCCAAGTGCATCGATGTGTCGGGGGAACTTAACGTTCCCCGATGAAATATGTTTTTCACGTTACACCCTGTCGAATGGGATTTTAGACGCGGAGCGTCTACCGCCGTTGGCTGTTTCTTTGGAAATTCTAGATCTCTTCGCTGTACCGTGGATCTGAGATTAAAATTTAACGTTCTTTATCTCGTAGAATGAAATTTTGTTTACAAGCCCCTCGGAGTAGACAGAGATCGTTTGCCGTAGTAAGAAAAGATCTTTCCGACGAGAAATTGCGAGTTTAATTACGGAGTAAAGGACCGAGCGAACGAGAAATTTATATCTTGTTACATTTCGCTCTAGTCACTCTTGCTCGTCTTGGTGATATCGCGTCGATGATCGTTAAAACTTTAATTTTATTATTTTTTCCAAGGAAAATCTGTAGAGATTAATTAACAGCGTAGAGAAAGGGGTCGTGTGGAATATCAAGAATAACACTTGACATTGTGCGTGTGTGTGTGTGTGTGTATTACACGGTACAGTCAGTTCAACACCAAGTATCACTAATTTCGCCACTAATTAATCAAGTTGGCAAGCCTGCTCGACTACATCGGATCATCAAGAGGCAGCCGCATGATTTTCAAAGGAAACTCGGTCACCGAAGCCACAACACAATAACTCTCTATCTCGAATTCGCGATTTCAGCATCCATCTGCCGCTGTTCTTATCTCGTCGCAGTTTCTTACGTCTTGTTAACTCGTTAGTGTGTATTTCTCGCGCATGGTGCGCGTTTCCTCGTTGCCGGCGATTTTCCAACCAACGATGCGAGTTGGAACAGACGTCGGAAGACGTGGAAAATCGTATGTACATCCGCCATTAATCACGCAGAAAGATTAAAAAAAAATAAACGAGGTATAGACATCGCGGTCCAGCGCGGTGAACGCGGAAAAGACGTAAATAACACGTTCAGAGTAGGAAACAACGCCGGTTTCCGCAGTATTTCATTCGACGCCGTGTTTCACAGCCTCGAACGATCCGTTCGAGGGACACCTATACTTAGACGGCTCGTTCTCGCCCGCGCGCGCGCGCACGCACGTACGCACGCACGCACGCACGCACGCCGTACCATCATGATGACGTGTGGTTACACGCGGGTCAGAGCGGTATTTGCACTCGCGCGGTCAATTTCCAGAACTGTTATTCGTGATATGACAGTGATAACAACGGTCCTCTAAGATCGCTTTCTACGAAACGATATAAACCGTGTCGTAAACGTTTATAAACCGTGTCGAAGCGAGGAGAGAGGATTTAAACAGACGATGGTCTATTAAGTGAATGAAAAAATATTTATTTATTGGACAGAGTAGAATTTTTTGATGAAAGGTTTGGTGTTTTAAAGGACTATTTTAATTTAATAATAATTTAGTTCTATTGTCCGTTTGACGCGAAAGCTAAGTAGGCGACACGATCAGGCTGCACACGCGGAAGGACTCACCAGACCACCTAGTAATAAACTGCGGATAACTAACTGTGTCGACGCGTTGGAGTCAGTTCTTTCATACCCTATCCCGTCAAGGGGTCGGAAAGCGTCTCTTATCTTACGGTGTTTATGGTCAGGCCCATGAAAGGGTCCAGGTAATTTTTGACGATTACCTCATGACCCTGTCGATACTGTCAACTGGGTTTGTCCACGTCGTGAAAATGTTTATACTGCAGTTGTGTCCCCTGTAACATATCAATGAAGAAATAATATATCAAGTATGACAAATGATAATAGATAATAGATGGGACGCGACGCATTGCAACACGTAACACGTAATATACGTAGTTACATTCGTGTTATTATTGTAATTTCTTCTCCCGCTTTATCAACAGAATTTTAACGAGACTCGAAGTGGACGTATTTTTTCGTCCAATGTTCTGCCAATAACAAGTTTCCTTCGATGTCCAATAATATTTCAATCGCGGCAGTCACGGTGCCGGCAAGGTAGTCCTCCCAGTTTCCCCGCGGCGCGAAGAGCGCGGTTGATTATGCAGCCGATTATGCAGTTATCAGAAGCGAAATGCCTCTATCAAGTTGTTCATCTTATCAGAGACACGCTGTTCTGCTGGTCGGCGCACTCGTACGAAACAGCGTCAACCTCTCTCCAACCCGATCGCACCTACTCGAACGATCCTCGACATTTATCAACTTGCAAACGGCACATCGGAATTTGATACGTCCTCGCTCGCCCCGTGCAGAAATGACCGCGTTATTTTCGTCTTCGATCTATCTTTGTCCAAGAACAGAGTTTCCCTTTATCTCTCGAGCTAAAGAGCGACGTTGTCCTTTTGCGAGAAAGAAAGAAGTGTTCGACAGTTTGTTGGAAGTGCGATCGAGCGAGGTAGGGGTGAAAAAATCTGGCGGATTCTTCGGAAAGACCATTATAGATTTGCCATTAGCACGCGTGGATGACGTTATTTAACGCGAGAGAGTCGCTCGGGCGAACAAGTCCCCGGTCTAAATTCACTTTTTCCTCGAACCGTTCTCACGATAAGGTCGAGTGCTGGGACGGCGAGACGATTGAGAATGGCTCTTCTTGCACTGTCTCTGCCGTGTCGTATGATTGATACGTCGCGCGATAAGGCGGCGACGTGTCAATATTGGTCTACGACGGGCTCGGACATTGTCACGCGCGTTAAACACCTATTCAGCCCGTATCGCGTCCACCCGATAAGGGTGGAAAGTTTAACGACCCCTTGGGATCAATGGAAACTCCTATTCCTGTATGGTCAGTTCGCCAGTTCATTGTTTAACGTGTGGCGTAGTTTCCTTCGAAAGAGATTCCATCGGATATATGGTCTGGCGATCTCGTTTGAAGAAGTATACGTATGTATAATACGCGCGTACACGCGATCATTGATATGATAATATGGACCTTGACCGTCGATTTTCACGTAGCTTCATTGCCCTCGTTCGGTCAATTGACATACTTGCGTGCTTCAATCGTCCCCCGTGCATTCCTCGCCTATTGCGCGTAGAAGAGGACGGTCGTAAATTTTTTTAAGTGCTTTCGCGAGTATACGTGTGTCCATCCATCTAGCTAAGAATTAACACTCATTGAGGATACAGATCTTGATTTTGGAGGGATGCAATTGTTGAAAATGTTAATAACACACACACACACACACACACTTTCACGTACTTTTTTCCACCACGTCGTCGTGGAAATTTAGCCAGACCTTGTAATTCGAAACGATGGAGGCGACAGCTTCCAGCTCTCGTGGATACCAGCGATTCCGGGTAACGGAAAGCGAACAGGTCCGAGTGAAATCCTCCATCTATCTAGGCAGACGATTGCTGACGTGTCCCGCGGACGTTCGCTCGAGAGGCAAGAAAAGTGTCCCCTTGGAACGCCGTGCGAGCGAGGAGAAGAAACGGGAGAGACAGAGGAAGATTCCCGAAGAGGGAAACGAGGATTTCGCAGGACAGGAGGGCTGGAAGGGGGAGGGGGGCAGAGAGCCGGAGTCTAGACCGATTAGCGTTTGGTCGCCGGAACTCGCAGACGGGCTGGGAAAACCGACGAAAGTGGTTGGACTTTCCCTCCCGATAGCGGTAAGATGGAAAGAGGGCTGGAAAGACAAATAGAATTCGGAAGGAGTTTTTGCCACCCGGCAAGATTTAATAGCCCGTGCGTTCGTCCACCCCTCCGGATGGCTCTTCTCCCTTGGCTGAGCCTTGATACACACGAGCTGAGTGCATTGCTTTGCTCCATTGATGTTCATCGATCTGTCGAATGGCCCTGCACAATCTCCGAATCTCAGACTCTCGCTCGATGAAGCAACGCTGCTTTCGGCGGACTCACTTTTCGAGGAATTATTTTTAAACCGATTGAATTTCCTCCGATCTGACGTGTGTGGAGGATTGTCAAATTTATCTCGGAGTTGAATCAAATCGAAATTTCATCGTCTTTGGCAGCGACGCGGCATAATTCGATTTCTAAACGAGCGGAATTAGACGGATCGTATCTCGCTTGTTTTGAAATTCTGTCGGTGGTGATACGCTTGCCGATAGGATTAATGGCGTTCGTCGTCTGATTGACGTTCATTGTTCGATCGGTTGGTTCGGGCGCGTCATTTTTGGTTGGATATGGAGCGGGGCTTTGGCTCGATTTCCGCGGAATCGACCGAAGCGTAAACTGCAAGACGCTCGCTGCGCTGATTTCGTCGACGAAACAGTTGCTTCCCGGCCGTTATTTATGGCAGAGTGCACTCGTTAATTAGCACGTTTGGTGCAGCGAACGTTCGCATCGTAAATAACGCGACACAAAATCGTGTCTCTACGCTTTCCCGCTTTGTGCATCCGGCAGTCTCTTGCGGTTTCAACCAGCCAGAGTCTGTATTCTCCTCTTGGCCGGTGCCGTCTCGGAAGTGGCGCAAATGGGACGAATTTCTCGAGTATCTCGTTCGTCGCGAAAATGAAGAAAAAGTGTCACTTTTCCTGATTCGAACAATCTACCGCTAGACGGATCGAATCTCTGGAAAGAAACGTCGAAAGATCCCTGCGAACGTTCGTTCACCTGTCCGGCACGAAGCAAATCCGAGCGCGTTAATTACCGAGCGGACAGGCCACTCCCAGTACACCAGGAAGAGGCACAGCCTGGAGTGGAATTCTCGGTTAAAAAGAAGCTCCTCTCTCGAATATCGCAACGAGCGGAGCCAGCGACGGCCTCTGGCCACGGCTCGAGCCGCGTGCAGCCGAGCTGCTCGCGTAGACGTTGCGTGAGATAATTGGCGACGCGCGACACGGGACGAGACGTGTGGTCGGCGCTCGGAGCCGAGCAGAGAAAGAAACGCCGAGAAGGAGAGCGCCGAGGAGGAGATTTCCTCTGCATCCCCGTCTGCGTTCCGGCGAGCACGCAATGCGCGTGTACTCGCTAATCAATGCGGTATCGCGCAAGAAAATTTATAGATCCGCTGTAGGTGACTCGTAATCTAATATACGATAATATATACCGGGGACAGTTAGCCGCAGGTGGCTGTTGGACTGTTCGGTAGCGGTGCTACGTCTCGCGCTGCTACGTCTGGTAATACAGGTCCGCTATCTCAGCCCGGCAACATTTTCCCCGGTTTTTAAACACCGTTCTCCGCGCAGCCTAATTGAATGGTCGGCGAACGTTAATCGATTAAAATTATTGGTCGTCGGCTGGAACCTGGCGGGAATACAGACTCTCTCTCTCTCTTTTCTCTCTCTTCTTGGATCTATCGAGGAGAGGAGAAACTTGAAAAGACTTCGGAAGATTTCGTTCGTCTTGCGTGCGCATTGACATAATTTTCTACCCTCATCTGCAATTATCCAGAGACCTAGTAACACGTGTACGTGTAGTTTGGGATTATCCCAGTTATTTCCCCGATATTTTTCGGAGCTTTTCCACCGAAACGCCGGTGAATTGCTACCTGCGCTTCGGCCAACGGAGACACGCGCGTTTACTCCCGTAATTTCCAAGCCAGTTCAGGAAACCTTTTAATTGATGGAAAAAGGAAACTTTAGCCCGCCGGCGGGACACGATTTATGAGACTGGTTTGCGCCGCACTTGTTGCCGCGCGTGAAGTGCCTGTTTCACGTTTCACCCGGAACGAATATAACGAATCTCGTTTGGGGAAACGAGTTGACGCGAGCGCTAAAATCTGACTGTGATTCACCATTTTCGCTCTCAAAGAGAGCGAACAATTCTTTGAGCACCTAACCCAATCCAGCGATCAATCGCCGAGCGTCGTTCGTCCGAATTCGACGAAACTTTGCGTCGTTTTCCCTAATTCGTCATCGTTCCCGAGATACTCCGAGCGTATCGATTCGCGGCAATCACCGACGTGTCGATACGCCCGTCCCTCCCCGTCGAGGAAATACTACTTGCCAGATAATCCTTTCTTGTCCCGTGTCGCGGGATCCTCGGGGGAACGCGGGACTGGCTGCTCGAACGAATGAAAGAAGATCC
>KQ435693.1:727045-740605 GCA_001276565.1 Melipona quadrifasciata | reverse complement strand
AAGTCCAGGCTTTGCAACAGTTGAAGGTCTATTTTCCTTGGACCAAGTGCGTTTTCGATGCACATTTTGGTATAAAATTCAAGTTTCTTCTCCAGTAACAAGCCTCTTTAAGAAAGGATCCCTTTCATGTCGCTGGAGAAGCAAATCGCACGTAGAGACGCGGTTCGTAAGGCCGGTCTCCGTCAATAGGTGTGGAACCCAAACTTCATATCGATTCGCATATCCTATCTTGATTAAATGCTTATGTACCGTTTTCTTGGGAATATTAGTGGCATCCACTATCTCACGCACGCTATATCGTGGATTTTCAGTGAGCACAGTCTTGATAATGTCCGTATCAGTTGTTGCTGGGCGGCCGCTGCGGTCTTCATCTTTCAACTCGAAATTGTCAGCTCTAAATTTCTTAAACCAATTGCCGACGGTCCTAATAGTGGTAGTACCACTCCCGTAAACGGTGACAGTGTCCTTTGCACTATTGCCTTTTTTAAAGCAATGAAGCATATTTTTATTCTTTTGGCTCTCCATATTGAACGGTGCAGAAAAAATTTGAAAAGAGACTTTGTCACCAACGAAACGTACTTTGAAAGAGCTCTGGGACGACTGAAACCGATGCCATAAACGGCTAAGAGATAAGCCTGTATGTTCATATAAACACAGCCACTTAGAGTCACTCATAGCGTGGCGCGGAAGAAACTTATGGGACAACCTAATACAATCGTAGGAACAGCGTGTCTCGACACTTTGCAGGTGTTTTGCACAACGCGCGCGGTGGGTAGATAGATATTGAAACGTACTTTGGCGTGCGGGTACGCGTTTCGTCGGCGAGGACGATTTATCGCAACATATAATTCCCCTAATTACGTCGAATCTACACGCAGCCTGCGTGTCGCGCCAAAGGAGAGAATCGATTTTCCTCCCTCCTTGCGTCACCGTGTTCACGCTTTACGCGTGACGATGTATCGGTTGAAGGGTTGAAACGACGCAGGGCGAAAAGAAAAAGTTTCGAACACCGACGCCCGCTACTTTGCCTCAATTAATGCGCGCTAACGTTGTTAATTAATGCCGAGCACCGATGAAACGGAGTCTAGAGCGAGAGAGCGAGAGAGAGAGAGAGAGAGAGAGAGAGAGAGAGAGAGAGGGAGGGAGAAGTGAAAAGAGGGTGAACAAGAAGGATTCCTCCGGACGACGATCTGTCGTCTGGTCGATACACACTGGTCGCATCGAAACGGTTTGCCGTCACCCCTGCTCGTCTTAACTTCAGAGTCTGCCATGCCAGAGAGGGCCCTGGCGATATTATCTGCAGGAGAGTGCTCGAGAATATTATACGTGCGTGGTGTACACACCCCGTCTAACCGATCCTCCGTATCGAGGACCGGCTACTTTAACCGTGCTCGAACGTGGCCCGAGTATCTGCAGAGAAGCAGCGTCCTACCTAACTATCCTCAGTGTCGACTACTGCTAATCGAATTATCGATCCCTGTCCCCTCGCTCTCTCCGGAGGGAATATTAGATTTTCCACGAATTTCAATGCGAGACGCGAGCGATCGAGGCCGCCGCGGGGCTTCTTTCGCATTCCTCCGAGCTTCGTCGCGCTTCTTGCATCGGTCAATTTGTCCAACGTCGATCCTTCAGAGTTTGAAGAAACTCACAACGCTCGAACGTTAACGATCGATTATATTTTAGTGAAATAGTTTCACGTGAAACAAGTGTTGAAGGGCTTTTGCTTTCGAGATTAATTTAAAAAATCTCGGTCAACGAGCTCGCCAGCGAGAAGAGTCGTCGTTTCGCTCGCGTGGGATTCAAGTCTCGGCGAATTGCAAATTAGACGACGAGTCGCCTCGTTTTATCTTTCCACGGTTGTTTGACGATTGTATTATCGAATCCGCTGCCGCTTGAAATAACGAGCACCCTACAGAGTTTTACTTTATTCCCCGTTAACAAGTACCCGCGTCTGGCAAACGTTGAAGCTACGCAGTCAACGTGTGCTGTTGCTTCGATGTGTAACCCGATACGATACGATACGATATGACACGACACGATTCGTTGCCGTAGCTTTAGATTAAAGACTCGGGGGACCAACTTTGTATAAATTCACAAAGTAACAGCTAGCTCAGTTTCAATGTAGTTCAAAATAGATAAAAAGTAACTCGGAGAGAGTGTAAAATAATGAAAAGAGTGGCGGAGATACTCCCGGTCGAGGGAGCGAGGAATTTTTCCCCGAGAGCCAGTTTGCAATTTCCACCCCTAATAGAAACTGCCAGCCGCGGGGCTTAAGTCGGGGAACAGCCGGGGCCACGTATTATTTCGCGCGGTGGACGCGGCAGACGTTCCATTTCCAGGTGTTTCCAGGTGGTGATAAATCGCGAAAACGTATCTGGGGGCATTTAGGAGCGCGGGCAACATGTATATGAGGGACATCACGTGCGTTCAAGGCACGTTTTCCGCCCGGCGGACGAACGCGGGCTAGAGAGAGCAAGAGAAAGTGCGCAGGGAGGGTACGTGAAAGAAAGCGGCTGGAGAAATGGCGCGAGCAGACGAGGAAGAAAGAACGGACAGAAATTCCAATATGCCTCGCAACTCGGAACGGCTGTGCATAGAATGCGTTCGAGTCCTTGATTGTGCTTCGAAAGCATATTTTTCTCGTACTTTCGATATTGCAACGGCGAGTTCCTCTCTTTGTAACTGGCTGCGCCATTCGGTTCTCCCCCCGTCCCGTTCCTCCTCCTCCTCCTTTTTCTTCTTCTTCTTCTTCTTCTTCTTCTTTCGTCTTTGGCTTGGAAAACGAGACGCGTCTGCTGCTCACGTGGGATGGAAGATGCATGTTTCGGTGACGCGTGCACACACACATGAACGCAGTTGTCGCAGAGGGGAAAAAAGAAAGGAGAAAAATATTGTCAGGCACGGTGAATCGCGATATCTAGTCGCGCGAGGGTGAGCGAACACGGCCTCCCTTCCGCCATCGGAGAATGCATGCAACTTCCGCCGATGGGGGAATATATATCATGCGTGCGCGGAAAACACCTATCCGACCGGCTGAATTGCGGCTCTATCGCGGCCGAGCTTGTACCTGCCTCTCTCGAGCAACTTCCGCCTCTAAATATCCGCTGGGAGACGTCCGCGTAACAGCGCGCGCGTGCAGCGACCCACACAGAGTTATTAAAACTCGGTCGCGCGAGGGCTCTCGTTCGATGAAAAATATTTCTCGAGCACGAGGGCGACACGCGTGCATTCGCAATATGTGCGTCCACTCAAGAAAGCTGTTTCCTTGTTGCAGGTGATGCATCACTGTCGCATCGAGCGCGTGGAAGAACCGACTGGCAAACCGAGCGACCGATCGCCGAGTATAATGCCCGCGTAACGAGCAGCCGACCTCCAGATCCTCCAGAGAGAGCCAGAGAGCAGAGCGAACGCGGGAAAGAAGAAACGGACGAGCGTCACCGGTTGGAAGAGAGCTTGGTCTCGAGAGCACGCGAGAGTGTAACGCGACACGCGTTTCGCACGGTATACACGCGTACGTAACACGCGTACGTAACACAGGCACATACGCACACACACACACACACACATACACACGTACATACACACGCCACACGCGAGCGAGAGTTAGATTAATGATCTGAACGGTTGCAAGTCTAGTCGAGCTAGCTGGCGGAGATCTAGAGGGAGAAACGCGGCGAACGAAGTGAAACGCGGCGAGAGACGGGAGAGACTGGTAAATGACTTTGACCGTACTGTCGCTGGACGTGCTTTCCGCGGCAAGGATCACACGTACCCGCGCCGGGTACGGTAGAAACTAGGGCAGAGACCAGCGTCAAGATAAAGTCAGTGAGAGCGGTGCCTCAGGATGCGCAGGAACGGGTGGTGCCGTTAGTGGTGTCCAACAGCTCGTCGGAGGGGCGCGTAGAAGGAGAAGGGGGCCACGAACACGGCCCCCAAAAGGGCCTGCTGGATGGTCTAGCTCACGAGCAGCCATCGTCAGTACCTGGTGGTGGAGGTGGTGGTGGTGGCGGTGGTGGTGGTGGTGCTACTGCTGCTGCTGCTGCTGGATCGCGGATAGACTCTGCAGAGGCAGACCGCGAGAAGAAGAAAAAGATCGGCGGAGAACTCGAGAAAGTGTCGAGTACGAGGGAGGAGCTTGGTACCGCGTGTGGCCATCCAGGTGGTGATCGGAAGGAGGCAGCGGCGGATGCTGGCCGAGCAACGAGCTTCACGGTGGACGAGGAATCGAACGGCCGAGTTAGCGAAATCGGGCGGCAAGCGTCGAAAGCTCGCGAGGCGTTGAGACTCGAGGATCGCGGCGGTGACGCGACGCTGACCGAGACGCCGGTGTTGGTTCACGAGTGGCGTCGCCGCGAGGAGGCAGCGTTGGATCTGCATTTGATAGCCGACAGCGGGTCGGAGGTCCGTGCGAAACGCGTCGTCGCGAGGAACGCGTCGTCGTCGGCCGACAGCGTACTGGTACCGCTCGGACGCGGTGGTGAGACGTGCGAGAGAAGAGGCGCGTGTCAGGCGCACAGGAGCGCGCGAAGGAGCAGCGGTGTTCCAGGCGGCGTTTCAGGCAGGCATCACGCGGCGAACGCCGCGCGAAGGAATTCGAATCGATCGTGTCGGGTTCATGGTCGAAGGAGGGATCGATCGCGGGGAAAAGCGACGTCAGAGCGACATCAGAACAACCAGAATCCGCGGGATTTGACGTCGGACGAGTTCGAGTGCTCGGTCATACGGTTGGAGCAGGATCCGATTCTCGAGCCGGTAAGGATACTCGGTTGTCCACCAGCTGAAGGACTGGAGATCTCGTCGTTCCTGGAACCGGCGCCCAATTACGTTTATCACCCGGGTATCAACGTCGCTCGGCTGGCGGGCAACGAGGCAGCCTGCTTCAGCCTCTACGATCCGAACAACATTCTGCCGAAGAGCCGGGCCGGCAGCATCGCCAAAATCCTCGAGGGACCGAATCGCGCTGTGAAGGACATTAACCGGAAGGTCTTGGCGATGGCACGTGCCATGACGCCGGCTTGGTCGCTGCGTTTGCTCGGCGTCAGCTGCGGTTCCGTGGTCTGCGCCTGGGGACTTCTCCTGATATTGTCCGTGCTGGGCGGTGGCGCCTCTCACGGTACCGCCCTCGGTAGCTTCGGCCTCGGAAGTTTGTCGGGTACGATGGAGGACATGAACAGTGCCAGATGCCCGTGGTTGTGCGCGTGTACCGGTCAAGAGGTCGACTGCTCGCATCGGGGGCTCACGCAGATTCCTGGCGACTTGGCCAGCCTTCTCCTCGCCGAAAAACTGTAAGTCCAACGCATTCTCTTTTCTTTTCTGTTTTCTCTTCCCTCTCTTTCGTTTGCATGCTCTTCGATACATTTCGAAACGATACGCTCGAAGTGACGTAATCGATGGTTTAATTCACGCGAGTAGCGACAAGTAGCGAGTCGAGCTTACCGATAGTACAATTATTATCAGCGATCCGTTTCCCCCTCCAAACCGGTCGATTTTATTCCCCGAGATAAATTGCCCGTCTCTCTTCGAGCTCAGCTCTCTTTTAACGGTAATATTCAAAAATCGACGCTTCCATCAGACTTCTAATCCGCGTAGCTATCCGCGAGATAAATTAAAAGGCAGGCGTACATATTGACAACGGTCTAACCGATAGCCGGACCGAGCAGCAAGTTGATCGCGAGGCATTCAGAAAAATGGGGCTGTTCCGACCCACTTAACCTGAAAATTACCCGCGAAAGCTCTTTGTGTCAGAGTTGCATTAGTCGATTGGAAAAGAACGATGGAGGCACATGCTCTGCGTATATCGATGGCTCTTGGCAATCGAGATGTGTAACCATTGCGATTATTATTCGGTTTTTGTGCTCGACGACGAGTCCAGTCGTCTATTTTTTTCTTCTCTTTCTTTTTTTTCCTTTTTCCTTTTTTTTTTTTTTTTTAACGACGTGGCAAAATATTGGGATCGATTTGGCAACTTTGTTGCGAAAGGCAACAATTGCAGGACAATGCGTTGCTATTGTCGAATCGACGTCCCATAGAATTATCGGTTTTTCAAATTTTCCGCCTCGAGTGACGGTATCGATCAAGTAACGGAATAATTTTGTCCCTCGTGTCAGAGACACAAAGAAACGCGGCCAATTTCTTTCAGTATCCTCGTGTTTGTTTTCCAGTCTTTTTGCGCGAGAGATCATTCCCAAATTTCGCCGTTAATTGACGCTCCGATAATCGATCACTCCGCTTAATCAGTGTTCTGATAATAGAGGTTCCATTGTTGCACGCTGTGATGGAATCGAGCATTCCAGCTCCAATTAACACGCGGCGTTATCTTGTTGATGAACGAAACCATTATAATTAATCAATTCCAGCTCCTCCTCCCAAAGAGCAACGTTCGGTGAAATTTGCCGTTTTCGATGTTTGATGGAAACTTTCGCGAGAACAACACGTGCGAGATGTATCGGTAAAATTGTAAATCCGTACAAACGTTGCGAAACTTTTTCAAACAGGCCGGTACGAGAGGATACGTGAGATACGGCTCTCGTGTGCTCGATGCTGTTCTGCTCGTTTTCGTTCGGCGAAGCTATCACGCAAGAAGCCGGTAATTTAAATGAAATTGCTTTTAGTCGACTGTCGATGCGTCGCGAGAAAGAGAAAGAGGGAGAACAATAAAACGAAAAAGGTAGGAAGAGGGAGTATGAGAATTGAATTGGTCGGTCGTTAAGCAGCTCGCATATTTCCTCGCGATGCGGCCACACGGTGGGAACGTCGGTTTAATAGTTTTGCATTTCTTCGGACCGACGGTGGTCCAAGTGGCACGATAAAAATACAACGGGCGCAATAAAACGCGCGGCCCGAGCGCGTGAATAAAACGTCGAGAGTATTCCGCGTTCTCGAAGGACACGGTCGTCGTTCCATCGACGCAGGATCACGATGAACGACGTGTTCGCTAAAGTGTTGGTAATTTGCGACCTGGACGGGCAAGACACTACGACCGGAACAATGTTGTAAAATTATTAAACGCGGAAGTGGAGGATCGTTGCGGCGCAGCGCGGCGCGGCGATGACGCGTCAATAACGCTTAAGTGTTCTCCAGGAGTTCTCCACTATACAGCCATCGACCAGACGTTCCCGCGACGCTCCGCTGTCGAGTAATTGCCGGTTATGAATTAAACGTGTATACACTGACTCGCGAAACTGTTTCAACGACACTCTCGTCGGGTAAAATTTTTATGGATACATTGCACGTGTTTCGCCTTGCAACATTTTATCACTGAATGTGATTTTAGCGGGGGTAACTCAGAAAATCAGGCCTCTTCAAATGCAACGCTGATGCAACGAAAATTAGCGATTGGTCGATTTGAGTCACGTGATTCGCGAGGGGCGTGGCGTTGCCTCCTACTGAGCGACCGCGCCTGTAATTTGTTTTCTATCGATTCAAATGTTTGCACATCGATAAAATTTTATGGCAAAAAAGTCGTCTTCATTTCCTAGTCAGAACAGTTGCTTTCAGTGAGACGAATCGTACAAGTCGTGCAGTTTTTTTCATCATTCGCTTTTACATTTGTGCAAACGCGACGGTTAGATTTCGCTGGAATTACACCGCTAATGAAATTTTAAACGTTCGAGTATTATACGCGCCTGCTGAAGTACGCTGGAGAAAGTATTCAATAGTGAGCGGCGATCTGTCAGACAAGTGACTTCTCGTCTTGTTGTTTCCTTTCATCGGGGTTTCTGGATTCTGTCACAGGATGAAAACGCGACGCAACGGAGACCCGTTAATGACGATTGATTAGCATACTATCAATATGCCGTATTGTGTCGACAGAGCCGGGGACACGCTGAATAATTAAATTCTCGAAATACGTTGTTACCGATGCGCTTTGAAATGGAAGCCCCGGTACGAACGGATCGTGGAACCTCATTTGGTATTTATAATTTTTGATCGGCGCGGAATTTTCTCTTTTCAAATCAACGTTTGCCTGCGCAAAGTGCAGCGAGTTTGTTTCCCGTGGGAGCAGCGTCCCTTTTTACACGTAGCTACGCCAATACATTTCTTTGCTATTGAACGAATGAAAAACTGCGCTCAGAGTGTAAACAGATACATCATGCTATCACACATGCTGAAATAAACGCGACAAAGTGTCCAATAAGAAGAACACGACTGTACGTATGTACTTTCGTTTTCGAATTACGAGGCTGACGAACTGGCTTCCTCGTTGCTTCTTCATCTTCTCGCCTGGCAAGAATTTCTACCTGCTCGCTGGCCGCACCGTCGAGATAATTGGGATTGGAACGATCAGATCTGGTTGTTTGTAGCTATCTGTCTAAATCTATGGTCTGCAAACAACTGAACAGTCTTGCGTTGCATTCCGTGACATCAGAGTTTCGAAAACGAGCTAAAATACGATTGATTCGAACGATCTCTTACTCTCTATCAATATTCAGATTGCCCTTTTATTAAACGGAGAGTCCAAAGTGTTCAATTTCGTTTAGTGTATCGATCGTCAGACAGCACAACCACTCCTGCAATGAGAAAATTGCCAGTGGTCGTGAAAGTAGTCGAGCAGAGAGACAACCAATCGATCACCAGCGAGAAGAAGAAGAACTCGATATTTCGATGATCTTTTCGAGATCTAATATCGATATAAAATTCCAATTTTCACCAATCAAATCACGCAATGAATGTTTGATACACGTGACGCGTGTACTACAATTTGCACCACTCGGAAAAAAGCCTGTTGTAATTGAAGAGTGGGAAAATTGCACGACGTTAAAGTTGTTTCCTTCCGTTTTTGAAATCCGGCAATTCGGGAATTCTATCGTGAATCACGTCAGACACGAACGTTAATCACGGCGATGCAAAGACCAATAACATCTCGTCGAGTGTCTGTTTTCCATGAAACAACCAGTCCTAGGGGGATAGGGGAGGGATAGGAGGGATGCTTATGATTTTTCGATTAGCCTGTGCAAACAACAGCACGCGGCAAGGAAAACAATCGTAACGGCTGGGTTAAGTGTTTGAGGAAGCTCGATGTTTTCCCAAGTAACGTCTGCGAGAGACGTCGTCCTACATTTCCTGCCGTCCATCTTGCTGCCCGTTTTTCTTCGCGCCACGTGGACGCCGCCAACAAAATAGATCCACTACGACCGAGATTTTTTTCATACGTACCTACCTTCTGCGACAAATCGGACGTGTCCGCGTCTTTTAAAGTTTCGTCGACGACTGTCCTTTGTTCATTTATTTAATACTCAACTGAATATTCAACGCAGACGCCACGTGAACGGTGTTGTTCCCAGGATAAGATCAATACCTCTCGTGTAACTCGATTTTTCCTACCATAGATGCCCTCTTCCTTCCTCCGAGTTTCCCGTCGAAACGTTCGCCAGAAACTTTGTCTCCGCTCCTTGGCCCTCTGTACTTGGAGATTCTTCTCGCGAGGAGGCTTAATAAAATTCATCAGAGCCGATAAGCAAGCTAATGATCCAAGTTAATCGGATTTGGCTGGTTCAAAGGAGAGACGCGTCGAGCCACCTCGATTATCCTCCCCCTGGAAGAACCGTCTTTCGAACAGCGCGACAAGAGAGAGAGAGAGAGAGAGAGAGAGAGAGAGAGAGAGAGAGAGAAGGGGAAAGAAAGAGAGAGAGAGAGAGAGAGAGAGAGAGAGAGAGAGAGAGAAGGGACGCGAGAAGCAGAACCGAGCTCGTTCGCGATTTCTTTCTCGTCGTCCTCTCTCGTTGGACGTCGGTGTCGGTCAACCCTGCCCTGGGAATTGTAATTTAATTTTTTCGTCGCGATGTCCCGTGGCTGGCGACGCGTGAAATCGAGGGACACGCGCGCCGTCCCATTCGAATTCCTCGAGCGCAAAAGCGGTAACCCGCATAGCTGCTCGCGCCGCGTGAAACTGCGCGTGTCACCGTACGTGCTGCCCGAACCCGCGAAACCCTCCACCGTGCCTTCAAACGGCAGCATCGTGTTTCACCGTGTCTCTCTCTCTCTCTCTCTTTTTCTTTCTCTCTTTCTTTTTTTCTTTTTTTTCGTCACTGTCAACAGACAGGTCTAACGGACTGGTCTCGTCACATTTCGATCCATTCGATCCCGTCGAATTTTTCCGCTTTTCCTCTCGTTTCCGCGCTTTGCACCGTGTTTCCCAAGATCTCCCCGCGTCGAGGTACCTTATTTCGTTTCGCGATTTTTCATAGATTCCGTCTGTCCACGGGCTTTAAGAGGTTGAGTTTGATCTTCTCTTCAGGTGCAACGCTGATGCAACGAAAACTAGCGATTGGTCGATTTGGGTCACGTGATCCGCGAGGGGGCGTGGCGTAGACCTCGAGTAGGAGTGGCGTTGTCTGGTACTGAGCGATCGCGCCTGTAATTTGTTTTGCGTATCAAAAAAATTTTATGACAAAAAAGTCGTCTTCGTTTCCTAGTCGGAACAGTTGCTTCTGAGCCTTTTGGTGAGACCAATTGTACTGGTCGTGCAGTTTTTTTCGTACTTTCATTCGCTTCGCGGAATTTTATCGCGTTCGGCAATTTTTGACAGATCCTAGTGTTTTACTTTCGTGCCATCTGCGAAACACGATCGTTTTATGGTACTGTCCGACCAATTTTATCGCGTTTCGACGCAAGAATTGCCCTGGAATTACCGGTCCGAAGGAACCGCGTCGCGCTGCTATTTCCCGTAGCCATGCATAATACGCGCAAGCTCGCCATACCCCGTCACCGGTCTATATACCAACCCCGTTGGACGGCAGTTGCTGCATTTCACTGCCGCAGAACGAGGAAACGGTCGGCTAACCGCAAATATTTTACACCGGGTTCCAGCGAGTCTCGCGAAGCTTCGTTTAGAACTCGCGGTACACCGTCTAGAGAACCGACGTTCTGTGTTCTCTCCCAGATCTCTGGCACGCTTCCCTCGTTCCCCCGAGCATTCGAATTCCGTGCACGCGCGTCTCTCTCTCTCTCTCTCTCTCTCTCTCTCTCTCTTTCTGGTGAACGATACGTCTAATCGCGTCGCTCTATCCTCGATTTCCTGCCGAAGAAATTTTTTTCACCGCCGGTTCGATCGTTGCGTTACACGCTCGAATCTGTCGGCGACTCGTTTCACTTGCCTTTGATCGCTCCGGGCAAATCGTTGCCTAATCTCTTCGATCCTCTCGGAACCGGGGAGCTTTCCTTCTCAATCTCGTCTCGTTTCAACTCCGCTTTTCCAATTATAAATTAGCGTTAAAACGTGGCCATTAAAAATTCACCGGAGCACGAAACGTACGAGCGAGCACTGCGCTTGCGCAACGAGAGCGCGACCGACCCGATAAATATCCAACTCCGATGTGAAGAGATAATTTCATATCGCCGCCACTGCGGAACTAGTTATTCAATGTAAGAAAGTCCCGAGCGCAACAATTACGATAATCAGTCGATTTCGCGAGAAAAAAACGGAGCAGATAAATCGAACCAGTCGTACGTGCAACCTGTCCGCAGAAATTGACTTTGAATTATTGCGCGGCGCGCTCGGAATTGCTCGCAACGTTCCCAACGATCGTTCGATAAAGGCGGATGTTTCCCTCGCGCGACGGCGAGATCGCCGTCTTCTAATTCGTTTCGCCGCGTCGGTGGTTTCTTTCGCGTCGAAATCTTTTCAAAGGCCGTCAAGCGGCCCGCTATCGCTGGATCTTCGCCTGTCACGGACCCCCGTGCGCTATAATTAATCCGGCGATCTGTAATTAAGTCGATGATAAACGAAGCGTCCGCGCGATGATTAGCATTATTATTTATAATAACACGGCGGGCTGTCGCGCGTAACGCGGCTCCGAGCGTGTGCAACACCGTGCGACGATTAATCACTCGCTCAAACAACAATTACGTCCGATTAATACCACTCGGCGGGCCGATCGAGACGTTTCGTCATTAGCACGCGTGTCGCGCCGAGTTGACGCAACGTACGCTCGGAGAAACTCTCGCGTCTGCCGACTGCCTCTGTCACGTTCGGAAAGTAATACAATTCGCGTCCTTCCTTTGAAAAAGTAATCCGAGATATTCTGGAAACACGCGGGGAACTAACGTTGAAATTAACGAACTTTGTTCTCGAGAGTTTTTGAAAGTTTGCCCCGCCTTGTTGGGATTACGTCAGATGTGACTCGAAAGTTTCTTCAAAACTTGCTCCCGCGAGGGATTCCGAAACGTATTTCGCCAATGGTATGTATCCGCTAATGAGGAGGCACACGCGTGGTTTCTCGTCGAAATTCTCGTCTGCGACAAGAGTATACATATGTCGCGGTGTAATCGGAGTGCGAACTGCAAGATCGCACAAAATCGCGCAACTTCAGTGCACGTTTTGTAATTTCCGTTTTAAAGTACTTGTCATCGCACTCGTCCCGGGATGTTTGTCGTTCGATTCGTTTTAAAGTGATTCTTCTGGAAGTGGATTTACACCGCGAACTACGTTATACGATCCGTTCGAGAATCGACTTTGTTTCGAACGGATATTCAGGACGTAGACGTGAATCAACTTTGGGAATATTACGCGCGATTTCCCATGCATCAACCTCCAAAGATAAGAGTTTAGAAGGTACGAAAGATATCGAACGCGAATGTTCTACGTACGCGAATCTGTTCCGAATGAATGGATTTTAGAAATCCAGCAGAAGTTCCAGGCGCGAGAAGATGCATGCTACCGGTAGATACACACACACACACACACACACACACACACACACACACACACATATATATATTGTGCACACACCAGCGTACAAAATACGATAGAATCAAAGAGGAAGTTTGGTTCTGTTCGGGCAAGTTACGGGCAGAGAGTGGCGCGCTACGAGGCAACCGTTGTGCAGCCAAAGAGAGAATCAAGATAATTACTATGTTCGTGCATACGCAACATCCAGAACCAACGAAGAAACTAAACCGTACAATGACGTACAAAGCGTCGAATAATATTCAAAAGTTTGACTTTGGCAACGTGGACGAGATGATGCAAATTTCCAAACGGAAGAAATATGCAATCTTGCATTTTACTCGGTCTTCGAGTCGGAAAACACTCGTCCTCGAAGCAAGTTTTCCTCGACAAAAATCCAGTATATTTAGGTATAAAATTTCGAGACAGCGAACGCGTCGGTTTCGAGCGATTCACCGGGAAAGGATCGCCGGAAAATCTGGCGTGCGACACGGCGTTTCCCCCGCAAACAGGAGAGATAGAAGGCTTCCGCATCGTCACGATCCTCTCGTCCCGCGGCGTTGGCGTCGGTTTTCTTCATTGTTGTCTGTTTGGGGCATACCTACGAGTGCACTTTCATCGGGAGACCCGGCGAAACTTCCATTAGACGGTTGCGGGAGCTCCCATTGGAATTCAGGAAAGGGTGTCGATATGTCTGGCCCGCACGATTTTCTACCTGAGGTCTGCGCCACCCCCGGTCCATTCTCGTGCGGAAATTAATGGTTTTTTCCCGACGTGAGAGCGCGCGCGCGCGCGGGTCAAACAAAGAATTATCGCGGCCGAATAGAGATGACCAAAAAAGGAGAAGGGTGGGTTTGTCCAGCCGCATTTTTCCGCGTGTTACCGGCATTTTA